>WURV02169672.1:0-14476 GCA_011762755.2 Epimenia babai | reverse complement strand
ATATAGCAATAGTATCCAGAGCAGCTATTAAATAAGGTTTAGAGAGTTGTGAGACCAAAAATTATGTTAATGTCATTTTGATATAAACAGAACTCGCAGTAAATTTTCAGAAAAATACCCATCTCTAATATTTTATTGGATCATTATGTCATAAGAAATTTTAATGAACTATTAAAATTGTATCATAATCATCTCAATCAGTATTCGTTAATAATTACCAATCTGTACAGTTTCTAACGATTATTGTTTTCGATTTGGTGATATTTGAGCTCACCAAATTTACATTTTGCCTATGCCCTTTATGTTTCTTACAGAATAAAAATCAAAAGCATGCTCATAAGAATATATGCAAGAACCTTTTTTTAAGTGATATTGTCCATTGGAGGTGTTTATTGCGACAGTATTGATTGAGAAATACATAGATTAGTTGAAACTTGTATGTTTCTCAATGTTGACAAAGCATCCAAAAGTGCCCTGGAAGAACTGTGATTTTACATGAGGGAGTTGAGACTGACAGAGAAAGTACGTGATTGTAGTGCAGGATAAGTATAAAAAAGTTTTACTGTGGCAGGAGGAGCCACGTGCGTGACAGTAAAAGTACGATTGCACCAAGTGTCGGTTCTGAATCCTTTCTTATTTGCCTGAATTACGGAAAAGTTGACAATGAGGCGAGACTGTGATGATTATGGATGAAAATCATGATCTGTGAGAAGAGAGAGGAGGCAAAGGTAAGAGAAGAGAGAGGAGGCAAAGGTAAGAGAAGAAAGAGGAGGCAAAGGTAAAAGAGAGAGGAGGCAAAGGTAAGAGAAGAGAGAGGAGGCAGAGGCAAGAAGAAAGGCAGAAGCAAGAGCTGAGATATGCACTGGAGAAAAAGATGGAAGTGAGCAGACGACACAGAAGATATCATGCGTAAATAAAAGAGATGATGTGTGATGAGGATGCCAAGGATCAAAATGAAAATGTTTTCTTGGTTGAGGGGAGAAGGTAATGGTGAAAGTAATAGAGGGGTGGACAGAGCGGGATGGAATGAATGTGTAAGTGGGATAATTTGTGATATGAATTACCAGCAAGGGTCGGGTATCGTGGGGCTTGGATAGATTAGTGTAATTCAGGTATCTTGGATCAATACGTGGTCTAATCAGTATACCAGCTGCCGCATTTTTCAATACCAAAAAAAGCACATTAAACCGCCATCTGCTCTCTAGATGGTGTCTAAGGGTATTTCTCACCAACCTTGTCATGCGATTGTAAGTGATCATCAAACCCTGATTACCCAGACATGATGGTTTGCACTGAGGTGTTTTCACAATCCTTATAACGGAGGCTTATCCGTTGCTCATACGTACATTTCTACAGGACAAATGATGGCCCCCAACAATGGGTAAATCTGAGTGTATAGTTAGCAGAGTATATATGATGGAGACATTAGCAATGATGAATGGGCTACTGTATATCCAGTGGTATTGATAGACAAAGGAACTGACTATAAATTTTAGAACTGAGTATGTAGGTGAATTCCCTGTGAGTAACGGGATTGGATATAATCAAGAATAAGTACTCGAGACCAGAGCAGGTGGGCAGACCGTGGAAATTTAGCTAGGAAAATACACGTGTAGTAGGAAAAAGGTAATGATAGAGATGCTGGGTAAAAGGAATATGGGAATTGAAGAAAGAATAGAGATGTGATAAAGGGCGACATGCAGGTGGATAGGTGATGAATATGATGAAGGAAAAGGCTGAGGATATAGTACGATGCAAATGATCTGCTGTTACGCCCCTGAAAGGAAAAAGCAGATGGGGAAAATCTGGGTAAACTACAGATGGTTGCATCACATACACTTCGGCGATCATACTTTCACCTTCAACTCTGTTCTACTCTTCAATGGTCTCCCTCTTGATATCCGAACATCTCCCACACACAACATCTTCAAATCCAAACTCAAAACTCTCTTCTTCACTCGTGCTTATCCATAGACTTACTGCACAGTTCTGATGCGTGTTTTTAGTTCACACTTAGATAGATATTTACATTTAATCCTTCATAATCCAAAGTGATCACCGTGAGTATGTGTGTATGTCATTGTACACGTTTATACATGTTTAAAGCCACAACTAGGCATTGCAGTACTCCTCAAATAGCACATAATTTCATCAGTTTTTTCAGTGAAAGTGTGTAACAGTGAAAGCAGTTTCACCTGTTTTTCAGGTCGTAACATTTTAAAATGTCGTCGACATCATCTTGTCATTATTAACTGAAGGATAATTTGGCACTCTAAATAAGCTCTACATTATTATTATAAGAAAACATTTAAAATGTGTTTTTCTTCATATTTTCCTATCATTAAAATTCATACGATCACAGAGAATTTTAAAGTCATTTTAGTTCATCTTCACACAAGAAAGAAAAAGTAGATCTAACTTGAAGTTGAGGCGATAGTTGATTTAGGGTTGAGGGTTGAATACTTTAGCAACATACTCTATGTGTGTGGGCAAGATATGGCCTATTGAAACATTTTCCTAAAATGTGTTTGTTTTTTGGATGCAATTTGTAGATTACACATCAGCCTACAATTTTACATATGAACCGTCTCCTTATTGAGAAATTTAACCACTGAGGGGATGGGGATTGGTATGTTCTGAAGATCCGTCTGCATTTTTTCACAGCGATTAGTTTTACATTTAAAAAGTAAACTGTGCATGATATTGCTATCATATATGGCTGAACCAAATGTACTCATTCAACAGTGAGTTGCAAAATTTGTAGGCCAACGTCAAAACATCTAAGTTTCAATCTGAAATCAATTGCTCAGCACAAATAATAATGGCAACGTACAATCAGCGATCTGTACACTGTGGAGTACACTAGACTACTTGCTGATTGGTTTTTGATTTTTGCCTAGACATGTTCACAGAAAATGACACAGGAGCAACAATATTATTATATTAAGAAATCCAGTTTGTAGGTAAAATACTTCTAGCATATAGTCACTACTTAATGTCTGTTCACGTAAAGCAATAACTGTGGCCTATGACGGTGAGCTAGTTAACAATGGTGTTAACTAAAGTTAAAAAAATTATGTTATCAATACTCTAAAAAATATAACCAAAATATCAAGTCATTATGCAAAAGTTAGAATATATATATTTAAATATAAATCTGTTATAATAAAGTTGTCATAGATCAATTTTTATGGTGTCATGATATACTAATGATTATCACAAAAATAGCACAAAACAATTGTGTAGTTCTTCACGTATTAGTAAGAGACAATTATACTATTGTAGGCCAATATCACAGGACATGTTATCACAATTAAATATGCTAATGTTTCATCTAAGGCTATAAATATAAGCCAATGTTATATTTAGTTTTATTGTAAAAAGTATAAAATACAAACGCTGTCGTACTCATAAGAACTGTAAGTTTACCATCTCATGCGGATTGCCAGTGTATTCGGTGATCAAGTTCGCTTGTGTAATCAATTATCATCTATCACCCCGGCAATCAGTGATCAGCAAGAATGCTGGAGGATTCAGTGATCAGCAAGAATGCTGGAGGATTCAGTGATCAGCAAGAATGCTGGAGGATTCAGTGATCATCAAGAATGCTGGAGGATTCAGTGATCATCAAGAATGCTGGAGGATTCAGTGATCAGCAAGTTTACCAAGGAAATGACTGACAATCAAGTGTAACTAGGTCATCAGTGATCATCAAGTTTGCTAGGGTAAATAGTGATTGGTAAGTTTGTCAGGGTAATCAGTGATCATCCAGTTTGCGAGGGTATTCAGTATTTACGTGGTTCAGCACACTAACCCCGGTAATACTCACTTCCATCCCATTTACCTCAACAAAATATTAACAACTGATAATATACTGAAACTGAAATCAGGAAAAACAAACACGTTAGTACGGTTAAATGTCTGTGTAAACTACGGAAGTCATATCGACATAATAAATGAAATTTGGTGGGATAAATGATTATTAAACAATGATCCGATAACAAAAAATAAAACAATTTATATTTTGGTATTAATCTCACAAATAATATAAATAGTTTAAGAATATGAATAAGCACAAACATTATTGAATTGTCAATTGTTTTAGAATATGAATAAGCAAAAAAAATTACTAAATTTGTCACTTGATACAGGACCAGTTAAAAGTTTGGGTACACCATATAAAACAATCATTTTGATATTGTACACTATTTTAATTTCACATAACTAAGTGCAAAAATTGAGTCATATATCAAAACGCATTTGTCCAGTAAAGCGTCAACGAGCAGATTCTTACAAAACACCATCCCAAGGCTGATGCCTAAGACAGCCCACTTATTTATCTTGCCTAACTTTGTACAAATAAATGAATATCCAAACTTTTGACTGGTACTGTATTTAATTACCATACACTGCTACCCCACAGCAGTCTAAGGAAGGGAGGAGCTTCCTGGAGTGGGAAACATAAAATCTCCTGGTACTGGTAAATCTGAAGACGCTTTGCGACTCTATGCAGCTGCATATTTAGTTATAATTACGGAAGAAGGGATAGTATTGAGAAAATGTGACCATCACTACGTTCTTCAACCTTTCAGTGATGTTAACGGATGGGTGGTTATAGAAACAAGGGAAGAACATTAACATAATGCCTTGCATCCAGTATGTACGGATGCAGAAAGCCTACACAGAAGTTAATAATTATTGGTAGCAGACCTCGATGTATCCTGTAGATTCTACATCTAGTGTAAATTCTATACTATCAATGTCTAGTGTAGATTTTTACGCTATGAATATTCAGTGTCAATTCTCCACTATGAATATCTAGTGTAGATTTTATGCTATAAACATCCAGTGTAGAATCCACACTACGAATATCTATTGTAGATTCTTCACTATCAGTATCTAGTGTAAATTCTACACTATGAACATCTAGTGAATATCACTATCAATATCTAGTGTAGGCTCTACACTATCAATATTTAGTGTAGGTTCTCCACTATCAATATCTAGTGTAGGTTCTACACTATCAATATCTAGTGTAGAAACTACGCTACCAACACGCGGTATCAACTCTGCTTGATCAACAGATGCACGCTAAAACCATACACAGTTTTCTAATGCTGCAAACATCCCATGTAATATTTGTCTGGAAGCAGTGCAATAAATCTTTATTAGTATACATGTCTCTGTGAACTTGTAATTAATATAAGTACCCTGCTGACATATCTTGCACAAAACAATACAAAACACATCTTAGAAACGACAATTTCACAATTACTGCGAGTATTTCTTATTGTACACATTGCAGATTTTTCATCGCATCATCTGTCATCGTAATACAGACAGGAGTGCCCAACTTTTTTTGAGGGCCACACTGGCAACGGCTGATTCCTCCTTCCGAGGGGTGCTATCTGGCCAGCGTTGTCGTATAATATCGAATATAGAGTAAATGGACATAACATTGCTTGTATTGTATATCGTATCAGTATCAGTAAATAATGCTGAAAATAGCCAGAAAATATGTTAAAAAACCTACCTCATTCATCAGTTAGTTCTATTTATTAATGTAATCGTAAATTGGGTTAGCCAATGTGGTTCTATATATAGATGGAAAGAAATGCACAGAGAAAACCTATACACCTGATGGAACTCGAACCCACGACTTCTAGATACCGGTCTGGTGCTTCACCACCTGAGCTACAGGGGCAAGCTTTCTCCTGTGCATTTAGGTATTTAACACCGTTTTTTAGAACCACTGTTGTTCAAAGTCCGTATATCATAGCCAGCAATATACACAGATATCTTCTAAAGGCATGATGATAGACTATAAATTGATTGGCTAATTTTTGCGGTGTTTACCATATGAAGGTAATCGTGAATGGGGTTAGCCAATACGGTTCTATAAATAGATTGGAAGAAATGCACAGAAAAACCAATACCTCTGATGGGACTCGAACCCACGACATCCAAATAATCGGTCTTGGGTTCGAGTCCCATCAGAGGATAGGTTTTTTCTGTGCATTAATTTTCTTTCCTTCTATTTATTAGAACAATAAGGATATCGTCTTGTCTCTGGTGAGTGTTTGAACACCGAGAACGGTTACCTAGAGGTCGCGGGTTCACGGCCCACCATAGGCGAGGTTTTATCTGTGCAATTATCTTATGATATTCACAGAACGACTTTGGCTATTAAGATATTAATGTTACGTTAATAAAAAATATCACTAAATTTGATATCGTGTACAAAAGACATATGAAACATGACGATTACCCCACACTGATCATTAGATCATTAATGTATGGAAAATCTCATGACAGCATTTTAAACAGATACACTATGTATATGCAGTTGTCAAAAACAATTCCTCAATTCCTAACGAGTTCTTTTAATATAAAAGGTCGAAAATAAGCATGCAAAGCCACTAACCAAAGTGAGATGTGAATTCACGACTTACTGACAATAACGGATAAAAGGAAAATTCCACCATAAGCATGAAAATCACAACAGAACAAACTGATCAGTGAATTATTGAGGAGGGAATTCATGCAGTACTGACCGTCAGAGATCCATCTGTCATATTTGACAAGATGTTCGAATCATTTTCAAATATTTCCAAACTGTTGTCAGGGGACACCTTTTTTGATTTTTCCTTTGATAAAATATCTGGAGAGTTTCGATTATTAGCTGCGCTGCGCAGATCGTGTGAAAGCTGCAGGAATTTTTCTCCACGTTTGATTTCTTTTTCTAATAGAATGATATCCGCTTCCAAAAGGGGTGAATCGGAGAGTTCTAGAGATTTCATCAACTCATCGCGGTTATCCTCGAATGAGACTGGATCCGTGCTACCGAAGCTGAAAAAAAAACACCAAGACTTCAGTTTTCTACTTTTATCAAAGACAACTTATCTTTTGATAATGAGAAAGGTTGTCATGTACAGTACATTATTTTATGATAGGTTTATAAATGACATCCTATCACAAGCCAACCTCAGTTTCTTTTCTTCCCTAAGAGCTTTCCAAACAATCGTATTGAGTCGCCTGGAAAAGCAAAGGTAACAAATTTTAAACAAAGCGTCATGGAGGTGATATATCCATTGGATGTTGCCATAGTGGTTCCTAAGTAAGTAGGGCAGAGCGGTTCACAAATTGTTGGAAAAGTGGTTTGTAAACTATTTGAAAGCATAGATCGTAGATTTTTACAGAGCGATTCATAAACAGTTGGAAAGAATGGTTTGTAAACAGTTGAATTGAGTGCGTAAACAGTTAGAAAGAGTTGTTCGTAAACAGCTGGAAAGTTAACTTCAAAATAGTGTTCTGCAAACAATTAGAAAAAGTGGTTTGTAAACAGTTGGAAAAAGTTCTTCATGAAAAGTTGGAAAGAGTGGCTTGTAAACCGTTAGCTGGAGAGCGATCGCTGGCTATGATATACGGACTTTAAACATCAGTGGTTCTAAAAAACGGTGTTAAATACCTAAAATGCACAGGAATAATCTCGTCCCTGTAGCTCAGGTGGTAGAGCACCAGACCGGTTATCTGGGGGTCGTGGGTTCGAGTCCCTTCAGGAGCATAGGTTTTTTCCTGTGCATTTCTCTCCAGCACGTCCCTCCTGTCAATGTAATGACTGTTATAACGAATTCAACCCTGCATCACTACTAAAGTCGATCAGTGCCCAGAACAGTATGTTAGGTTCTCGCGAACGCGCGCTCAATGGAGTATTCCGCGGTTATGCACGGACACCATACAGCGATGTGTTTGTATAGTAATACAGTACATTTATACAAGGTTATCGATTTGCAGATAGAACACTTATAATCAACATTACAGATTTGTAGATTACAGTAGTTTTTGTGGAAAATGAGATAATCTTTCATCGTAGTCGCAAACAACGTTTAATCGCGTAATAATTTTACGCGTTTAATTTCGTACCAATCACATCCGTTGATTTGAAAAAAGCATTGGGACAAACATAGGAAAACATACATTATTCGCTATATGGCAGTCCGCTCTCATTATTTTTTCGTCGTAGTACTACTGATGGTGGGGAGGGTCTCCAGCACTGATGGTCCACCCACAGTGAAGTGACCTAAAACACATGAATATCATCATATCATCTATCACGTAGAAGTGATGGTGCGCCCGCGGGAGGTCTATTAATTTTTATCGTCCATGAACGGTCTTTTCATGATGTCATTTTGTAAAGTGCAGTTGCTGTTCACGGCAAATATGTTATGGTTTACGCATATGTGATTTTTAATGGAGGAAACTATGGCTAATTTTTGGATTGTTTTCATTCTAAGTGTTATAAATGCTAATAAAATCCGATAAAAATATTGCAAGCATGTTAATGAGCTTGCGACTGAGGCTTGAAAAGCTGGGAAAGAGGCCTTAGCACGGTAACATATGTGTTCGTTGTGAATTGATTCTAAATGTGTCAGCATTATTTTTCAACTGTTCGTCGGTACAAAATGTGCGTTTTGTAAAACCCCTAACGTTTTCACTTCACCGATTTTCACTGGCGCACTGAGCGTTTTCGAGCGCGACACGTGTTAGAGGGGCGTTGCGGGTCAAACGTCCGCGGGTCATAAGTTTATACCCATGCATTGCTTGGCGTATCACCTGTGTACTATGTACACTATGGCCCGGGGGTGGCTGTGGGTGTTACATTCTACGCCCATTCGGCACGGTGCGAGAGGATCGATATGACGATTGTTGCCGAGATGTTGCCGACAAACGCCGATAATTTGGGACAACGTTTGTATCGGCGATTGATTATTTGGTTATGAATGCTTGGTAACGAACCTCCGTGTTAGGAACTCGCTATTTACTCGGTTCATATTGACATTCGTGCCACAATCACAGCCATCACTGTTTGATATTTACTGTGTTTGAATATCGAGTGTCTGGACATCAAAATGTTTGACAATTATGCATAGTGCTGTCGACGTGTTTATTTTGGAAAATCGTTCTGTTCGAACTCGTATAAGAGTTGATTCTAGCCTTGTGTCCGCTCTGGTTATTTTACCCGTTTTGTGTTAAATATAATATTATTTAAGACACACCTTCAAAAATGCAAATTCATGAATATTGTCTTCGATGTTATGTATTATTATCGAACTGCAATTGTTGCCAAATGGATTTGAATAGCTTTGCATGACTGGCAGGAATGTCGATCGCTATAACAATAATTCACGAGTGAACGGTGTTTTATGGTACTTTACATTTCGGTGTACGTAATGTCTGGTCTTTCTGAGTTCTTAATGAGGAGAATTGACATTAATTTTGTGGTACGAAAGTCTAGTGTGGGATATGATGTGTAGCTGCTCTACCGCGAGGAATCGTATAAGAGGTTTAATATAGTTTTTTACACTGAGGTTTCGGAATGTCTGATACATCCGCTAGGCGTCCTAGACACTATCGAAACTCTGATCCTGTTTAATTCTAAGACGCCACGGAGATGCCATATCCTGTTGGAGAATTTAAATTAAAAATGCAACGACTGCTTTGTAAATTTTTAACGAAAGTTGCATTGAATACGTGACCACGATTCAGTTTTAGCGTATTCTAGGATGCAAAATTAATCCCTTTGTTTTGTGAACAGCATCACTGGATCGGAAAAAGACCAAAAACACCGACCAAGAGAAAAAATTGTGATTTTGGCTTTTAAATGATATCCGTTTCATAATACTACCATCTTCACTTCCTGATACAGGTGTTCTTATAATATACTTTTGGAATAACCTCTATGAAATATTTTGTCCTACATGTTTGAAAGCTTCAAGCTGTTTTGTTTGCGATTTTTGCAGAACGACGCGATATCGTTGTATGTATTAGTTGTACGATGCTTGTATCGATGGTGATGTGGCCTTTCCTAGACAAACGTTTTTACAGTGCTTACAGGCCGTCAGTCGTTGGTGATTTCTTTTTTGTTCCTCCGATACTGTATTTTGTATTTGATTTTTTCCTGCGTGATCTTATTTTGATTATTTACAAACTGACGCATGACATTTGATTGATATTGGTGTACCGAGTGCTATTGGAAGCGCACTTCAAAATCTTTCTCGATCATTTCATTGTAGCGCATGTTCCACAGTGTGGTTTAAGGCGCCGCGTTATGGTCCAAGTTAGAAGTAGTTTTCGAGAAGGCTGTTCTATATTATCCAAAATGTTTGCTTGTATCGGTGGTATGTTTTGTTGCTCGTAAGTGTCGGTGAGAGTATGTTTGGCTTGGCTGTTCGTTTTCTTCGTCGCGTGCTCATTTACGAGTGGTCTGGGTCATCGTAACTCCTGATTCATATCGAAAGTTTTATGCAGCGGCTTTTCTGCAGACGTTCTATTACGCCTAAAACTTTTTCCAGTTTCATTAGGAACGTATTTATAGATTGGGGCTATTGGTGTTAACCATGGTGAAAATACGTGCCGTCGTACGTATTTACAAAATTAGTGCACCATGCGTTCACCATTACCCCCCCCCCTACTTTTTCTCAACTAAATTTACAAGCGCGAAACACGTATAAAACACGCTATATATAAAACACAAATATTAGCTTATGTGATTAATGCCATGACAGTTTTAACTTTAATATTATTGTGCATTTTTATAAAATTTGTGCATTGTGGCGTAAAAGCCACCAATAAAGATAGCCGACATCAATCAAATTATTAACTTATCTGGTAGGTCCTGTGGATCTGGTGTCTGATAGCGTCGTCGGCGATAATTTTTGTTTATACTTTTGTGACTTTCTATCTACCAGTTTGGCTGTATTCTCGCAGTCGTGCACATTTTGCATGATTGTCTAGTGAATATGTAGAATGAATGTCTGTAGTAAATGCGGTAGCCTTATACGGCATAAATAATAAATAAATATGCATTTATATACCTCCACCACTCCATGCATGCATGCTCACGGAGTGGTTCACGGTGGTGTGCAAATAGCAAATAAAATTAGAAAAGATGAATTCATTACAGATTACAATTTATATTGTGTAAAAAGGTGACTTTTAAAAGCATAGTTTGAAAAATGTTAATGGAGATATGCTTCTTATTTCGAGGGGCAAAGCGTTCAATAGAGCGGGCCCGGCAAAGCGGAAGCAGCGCTTCCGAGTAGTGACTAGACGACAGTTATCAACTGTCGCTAGACACTGAGAGGAAGACCTCAGAAAGAGACCAGGCACATAGCCGGACATCACGTCTTTGATGTACGCAGGGCCATAGCAGTGCATAGCTTTGTGAACGAAAGTCAGCACCTTGTATATCATCCATCATCTGCGACACAGGCAGCCAGTTTAGCTCTAATTTTAATTGCTGGTAGATTACACGAGGTGCACAGTTCTGGACTAACTGTACTCGGTAAATAAGATAGAAAGGGGCGCCAACCAAAAGAGAATTACAGCGATCCAAACGAGAAATGCGAATAACATACTATATGTGCCATTCTGCAATACCCCTTTGATAGCCATTTGTGTAATGGTAGGTTAATAATTTATCCGGTTTCATTTATATGATAGTACTGCTTGTCATTTGTCACATTCAATTCACCGGAGCAAGAGAGCTCTTGGGTCGCTAAGAATATGCACTCGAGCGTCGTGGTCTCGTTGAAACATTTATATATTTCCTTATTTTGGCAGCGATACCCTAATAAATAATTACCCTGGAATTGATATATAGAGTCGCAAATCTATCTTTAGAGCGGTTCAAGGGTCGCTAGCGTTAGTACTTTCGGTAATGTTCAATGGCGTGGAATTAGTTTCGACAAATCCCGCGATTACCCTAGAAAATCTACCCGGGGTTTCCGATATGGCAAGATCGTGCGATGAATATTTAACACACATTTCCTCAGGAAGCGTCATTAACGCACGCAGCGATCGTTAGGGCTTAACGAAAGCACGTTGGTCAGTTGTCAATAGTATTTTCCACTGATCGCCATGTTATTGTTAAGGAGGTCGCGGGTGATCGTGGCGTTTTTCGGGCAAAAAGCGTCTCAAACCCCGGCTGCCTGTTAGGGATCAGGATAGCCCCTGGAATGTGGTTTTTATAGGGGGTTTTTCCCCTGACGATATTGTGTTATGATGCGCTCTTGGTGGTCTCTTTGGTGCTTACCTCTTTGGTGTGGTTTTTATAGGCGGTTTTTTTCTCTGACGATGTTGTTTTATGATGCGCTCTTGGTGGTCTCTTTGGTGCTTACCTCTCTGGTGTGATTTTTATAGGCGTTTTTTTTCCTCTGACGATGTTTTGTTATGATGCGTTCTTGTTGGTCTCCTCGGCGCTTACCTTTCTGTCATCTCGTAATCATTATTGTAAATACTCGCCTATCACAATAAGAGAGGCGAGCGACGTATGTAGGCTAACGGGGGTTAGCATAACCAGTGGGGTGAATGGTCGAAGATCAACTGCATAGGCGGTTTACACTACGGTGTTTTCAACATCATAAAAGATAAGGCCAATTCTTTTGTCGAGTTACTTGTTACGAGAAACATGGGCTAGCTTTGAAAAGGACTAATGGTGGACTCGACAATGATTACTTCGGGAATAAGACTATTGATAATTAAAATGATTGCTCTGAAACCTATCGCGTTGACTAGTGATCAGTAATGATCTAGCTCGTCGTAATGTCCAAGATGACATGTTTTATTTTCTGGATGCCTGTAAGGATTGCTCTGAAACCTATCGCATTGACTAGTGATCAGTAATGATCTAGCTTGTCGTAATGTTCAACATGACATGTTTTATTTTCTGGATGCCTGTAAGGATTGCTCTGAAACCTATCGCATTGACTAGTAATCAGTAATGATCTAGCTTGTCGTAATGTGCGAGATGACACGTTTTATTTTCTGGGTGCCTGTAGTGATTGCTCTGATACCTATCGCGTTGACTAGTAATCAGTAATGATCTAACTTGTCGTAATGTTCAAGATGACATGTTTTATTTTCTGGATGCCTGTAAGGATTGCTCTGAAACCTATCGCGTTGACTAGTAATCAGTAATGATCTAGCTTGTCGTAATATTCAAGATGACATGTTTAATTTTCTGGATGCCTGTAAGGATTGCTCTGAAACCTATCGCTTTGACTAGTAATCAGTAATGATCTAACTTGTCGTAATATTCAAGATGACATGTTTAATTTTCTGGATGCCTGTAGTGATTGCTCTGAAACCTATCGCGTTGACTAGTAATCAGTCATGATCTAGCTTGCCGTAATGTTCAAGATAACATGTTTAATTTTCTGGATGCCTGTAAGGATTGCTCTGAAACCTATCGCGTTGACTAGTAATCAGTCATGATCTAGCTTGTCGTAATATTCAAGATGACATGTTTTCATTTTCCGGATGCCTGTAACGGCACCATAAGAGAACGGCCAGCCATATGCAAAGCTATAGGGTATCTACGATGGGAAGATATTTCCACTCATTCTAATTCACTGTTTCTAATGTACTTTGTTACACTATGTATGTTTCTGTATAATCCGGTATTAGTACATCACTGTAAACATTCGGGCATTATTATCAAAAGCTGATTATTATAGTTAACTAAAGGAATTTTATTCAAGGCCTTAGATGCTCTGAACGACGCCGAGCGGTATGTAAATATCGATGTTTATCCTTGACTTTCATAGGTTATGCGTTTTTTCCGAGTATTTATATTTGATGGTATTGTGTTAAGATCGGTATGTGTAGTGTTTGTCGTTATAAATACACTTTGCTAAATTGTAACCAAATGTTCACAAATAATATCTTCGTTGCACCACCGGGTATGAAACTTTAGCAAAGAAAATGTTAGATCACTCGTGTTTTGTTTGGTTACTCGCGTGTACTCAAGTGTAAGAACAATTTACATCGCGTCGTTTAGGTTGTCTGACTGCTGTCTGGCGCCTGTCTGTTCCAGAATTGATGTACTATGATATTACTTATCGTTGTTAAATATAGACATTTTCTGGCAGAAACGATTGGGTGCTTTTCACACCTTAATTAATTGAGAGCATCGGCCCTTTTATCATACCGCTAATAGTGTTGCGCGTCAAACTACAGCTGCGCGGTTATTTCGGTTGCGCGTTTATTTCGCTCGGCTGGCCGGTGGCTTTCTTATAAGATCGCAACGGCCAACCTATGGGTAGTGATTTGATATTTGATTCAGATCGTCTATATGGCTACCGCCACATTAATCCGCACCCGTTTTATCCATTTTTATACCCGTAGCTTCCTGCGATCTCATTGGCTGCCTATGTTTGATGGACGTGTGCATGTTTGCCTGTCACGCGACAGCAATATGCCGTGCATTGACTCAACTTGGGATGGAGTGTTTATATAGGGATAGGTTGATACTAAAACGGAAGAGATGATGTAATGATATAATATAACGATTTACGTATTTGGATTATACGAATAATAGGTACAAGCAATTTGCGATCTTGAAATGAAATGAAATGAAATGAAATTTTATTGATTTATAGTGCCCTTTTAACACATGGCTATCAAAGACACTTTA
>WURV02169661.1:2022-14477 GCA_011762755.2 Epimenia babai | reverse complement strand
CCACATACCCACATACCTACATAACAACTATCTACCCACGACGCTAACTGGGCCACATACCCACATACCTACATAACTACCTACCCACGACGCTAACTGGGCCACATACCCACATACCTACATAACAACTATCTACCCACAACGCTAACTGGGCCACATACCCACATACCTACATAACAAAGACTAGACAAGATTGCATCTATGATTGCATCTATGTTATTAATATCATATATATAGATAAAAACCTGCTGTCTATTCTACCTTTATAACCAAAATGGGTCAACATTACTCATTACCAAGTCATCAGTAATTTTATGTTTGGTAGACATAACACTGTCAACAAATCACATATAAATTACACCGAAGTTAAAATAAAAAAAAATCTTGTAAAGTAAATTGTACTCGTATGTAATATTTAAACTAAAGATAAAGATATTCTGTTCGATTTATTTCAATGAAAATGAGCAAGTCGAATGGGTAGCCCACCCCTCATTGGCTTGCATTATATGGCAATAATGAAATGCAGCTGATACAACCATCTCTATAGGCAACCCACTCATATTCAGTGAGTACAGAGTAGTATGTTTTACTAGTAACCCTAAGTCTTTAGCACCACGATTCAAACTAAAACACATGACAGGATCACAGTACTGCATTTAGACAAAACTAGGCAAAAGCAATAGGATGGGATTAACCCTTTACAGGCTGTCATTAGCTTCTTAACTACACGAAAGTTAAGCCAAAATTACGCCTATTTACCTTTGTCTGTTTTCTTTAATGTGTATAATCTTCTGGTATAATATAGCATTTAGAAAAATACACACAATAAATTACAGTAAAACATAAAATTAAGAGAAAGTAAAGAGAAAAAACTGTACACGGTGGGTGAATGTAAATGTAGATGGCAAATCTGGATTTTTTTCACTATAAAAAGTTACTTGCCCTGTGTAATTTATTGAACCTTCACAGTATGTTAAGTATGCCATACTAGTCTTATAAAGCAAGATATAATGCCAGGATAACACTTTGAGAGTAAGGTGTTACCCAAACATTTAGCTCGAAACTCCGCTGGCTCTCTAAGATAACTCCACTCAGTACGTGTTATACTGAATGTGCAGGCTAAACTGAAGATAAACACAATCATTACATTACGTCATTTTATGGAGACATACATAATCACTGATGAATCTAATTGTATAAATACAAATACGCCAAAAATCATAATAATTCTCAAAACAAAAAGTCGATAGATATCAGTAAATCTGAGCATTGCAGCAAGTCATTAATGAAAGATGTTTCTCAAATTCCCCTAAATTCACAGGCTCTCTTATGATAGCCATAATGGCGATAGCAATCCGTGTATACAAGACATGGTAATTGACATGACTGTATAAATTAACATAAATTAACTAGTAATAACTCATAAGTCCATGATCCATCGCGTCTCACCCATCAGTGAAATGGTGGTGTATGAGCAGCAACAGGGCAACCTGTAGAGACAACTGGAGGAGGTAGCAAGCTTTGATTCAGCAGCTACCAAGCAGGAAGCATAACTCTTTAAACGTGTTGATGACAACCCCTAGACAGAGTTAAGCTCTCTAAATGTGTTGATGTCTATCGAGGATGGAGCTTTCTTTGAATGAACCAATGGCTGCTCTTAAAGGTTTGATCAGTGACAGGCGTAAAATTTTGGATATTTACGGTAGTCCAAAATCTTGTTTCGTTGCGAGGAGAGCCTGACTTGAGGGAATTCGCAGAAAGAAGACGATTAATAAACTTAATATAAAAACTAATATCTTAATATTGGTAATGAATAAAAAGGCAATGACACCTCAAAATGGCGGGGCAGACAGCACCCTCCAGTGTCAATGCTACAGTGTCAATGCTACAGTGTCCATGCTACAGTGTCAATGACACAGTGTAATTACTGCAGAGAATTCATATATTCGCAGATCAATAGAAAATAATGGCAAGGCCTGACAGTGTGTATTTTACTGAAGAGTTTTTTATGGACACTGTGAAATGACATTGAGTGTGTGTATGTAGTTTGGACAGTGGCATCAGTTTGTCGGCTCATCTTCAGAAGTCTGCCCCAAGTCGACGTTGCGAGTAAGCATATAGTTATCCATGTCAATCGAGCGACAATTTTGGATGGCGTATCGCAACTTTTCCGCCATAACTTCCGGACTAGAGTATGTAGGGAGTCGCAGTTGGAAAAAGCAGGTCTGCGCCGTAGGTAAGCTGTCAGTCATCTGATGAACACAGTGCGTTGATTAGTGATAAAACGACAGACAGAACACACAACCTGCCATCCATAATCAATGTAACCAATAGCTCGGGGTTAAATACAAGTAGATGGCCGAATACAAGATATAAACAACGATCGTATTGATGCATCTGGTAATGTCCAACAACTGGACTGAGGATCATTTACTACATGAGAATTTATGCATGTATGTATATGTTGTGTGAACTCGTTACATCAATGGCCGACACATTAGTTATTTTCATGTTACTGACTGCCGTTAGGTGAAGCAGTCGAGTGGTAGGAGCACTGGACTCATAACCGAAAGTTCGCGGGTTCGAAACCGCTCACCAATCGACTTTTTTTGCGACGATCCTCAGCAAATCTTTTATCCCCGATTGCTGGAGTAAACCAGTGTCCAAAATAGGTAGGCGCTTGATATTAACCCTGACGGGGTCATACGCGAGTGTCGAAGGCATTGTATATGCGCTGAATAGCTGCCAAAATATTTCATTGTCAACCGCATCAGTACGCCTTTATTGGCTGATACTTGCGGTCTTTAAATGTTGTACCATTTAGACTCATTCTATAAAGGAGGGTAAGGCACTTTAGCGTCAATTACCCAGTCAGGGCAGCAAACGTGTATTCTTCCTGACCATTTCCATGAGGAGTATAGTTGTATTGGCTCAGGTAGACAGTGGACACAATGCAAAAAAATCATGGGTAACACCCTGAGAGATGATTTGAATATATAATTGAAATCCTCAAAAAAAAGGTTGCATTTTTTCTCACTTAATAAGACTCGGAGAGCTGCTCACACTATACATAATGGTCACAGCGGTTCAATTACAGCACATTACATACGAACGCATGACGCGTGTGGACTAACCCTGTCCGAGTCCATGATCTGGAACCTCTGGGTGATATCGGATGGGTCTGCTGGGAGGCGGGTCCGACCCGAAACGAAGCGCATAAATTGTAACTTCTCATCGTTACTGAAACTAGCGAGGATCTGCCAGAACCAGACAATGGTCACGCTGTGTTCGCTTACACCCCGGTATCTGTTACAACAATGATACCCCGATATACCACAACAATCATACCCCGATATCTGTTACAACAATGAAACTACAGTAGACACCAACAACAATACCCCGGTATCTGTCACAACAATACAAGAGGCCTCAAGATGCTCACCTTAAAAAAAGAAAGACAAAAATAGGCCAAGGAAGCCATCTTGATGTTAGAACAGGAAGACAACAATGAGAAATTGCTCGACATCAAAAACAAGAGGCCAAAGAGACCTCACAATACCCATTCCAATACTCAAAAAAGACAAGAGGCCGCTATTAACCTGAGATCTGTATTATTACATGTCATAAAAATCATACCTTGGTAATGACAATCAAACCTGTAATGACAATACTCATACCAAGGTATGTGTAAACAATAACATTACCAAGCTAACGAACATAACACTATAGTGACAATACTGTCTTATGTATAGTTACTTCAGATTGTGACGAAAAGCTACCAAATAACTGCGATAAAGAAACCTGACAACTTTCCGGAGTATATCGACGCTAATCTCCTCATTGCCACAGACGAGCTGTTCGAGGGCTTGGCCCGTGAGAAGGGAGAGCAGCGGTACCGGCACGATCGAGCAGATACCCTCGCGAATTGCTGCAACCTGTCTGTCAAATTCGCGAAGTCGGTATTGGATAACTTTGGAGACGAACTCGCGGCGGTTGTGAAAAGTAAGCGGGATATTGCGGCCTCCCGTGACTGCGGGAACTGACCGCCCGTCTGCTGTGATCGCCTCGAACCAATCCAGCGGGATGTACTGGAACCACACGCCGTGTAACAGTGTGGTCAATAACATAGCCTTGGGAACCAATAACATTAATGATATGAACTGTCATTTATAAAGGGGTAATCGATAATGATGGTGTGTGTAGATTTGTTCTCGGATGATCAGATCACATCACATCAGGAAGTAGAACATCGGATGAGTAAATGATTAGAAAGATTACACACGATATCGTATCAAAAGTGGCGTTTAGAGAAATTGCGTGATGAGACGTTACAGAATGTATTGCCACAACCTCTCTTCTAGGGACCAGAATGACAATAAATGTGTTATTACACCGTACACCAGTATACCGCTACGGTACTCCCGCATGATGATTTACCCAAGGCAATGAATTTCATATCTTCATGCCATACACCAGTGTACCACATGATTCACCCGAGCCAATGAATTTCATATCTTCATGCCATACACCAGTGTACCACATGATTCACCTGAGCCAATGAATTTCATACCTTAACGCCATACACCAGTGTACCACATGATTCACCTGAGCCAATGAATTTCATATCTTCATGCCATACACCAGTGTACCACATGATTCACCCAAGCCAATGAATTTCATATCTTCATGCCATACACCAGTGTACCACATAATGATTAACCCGAGCCAATAAATTTCAATTCTTAACGCCATACACTAGAGTCTCGTGAGACGATTTATTTCTTATCCATTAGAGCTCACCTCACTGAAGTTATTTTCATCGACGCCACTTTCATGGATGTCGCGGATTCCCCTCAGTGTCTGCATGTACACGACATCTATCTGTCGTGTGTATACATACGCGTGAGGCATACCTGTTATTCCTATCCTTGCTATTCCTATTCTTGTTATTCCTACCAGTCATTACTGCCCGCAAATATATCCAAAAATCACCATGAATAACGGTATAAAAATTTGTTAAATTTTCTCCGATCATGGATGAGACAATAAGGGTATGCGCTCCAATATCAAAAAACAAAATACATCCACAACCTGTATCTTGAACATGGCAATGAGTGCATCCATGTACTTCAAATTACAAGTAAAACAACGTTGATCTCTAAGACAAATATGATAGCGAGTCATTGATATTGATCTCCTGTATCAGGAACATGACAACTAATCAGGGACGTCCCATATCTATAAAAGTTCGCACCTCATCAAGATCCTCAATCGACAGCTGCATGCCAGCGATCAGCTTCCACATGGACTGCGCAAGGTGAAGGTCGAGTGGCTTCTTCGTACGGATTGCGACACCAAGAAGGATTCCGAGAAATTTGAAGTTGCTTAGATGCTCGTCAGTCTGCAGGCTTGGGTTCAGGAGAAACCTGCATCATCAAAAATGCAACCATTACCGTCTAAGACAGATACTGTATATTTTTCATAATAATAATAATGAAGTTTTATTTCAAGTGCCATTTACTCCTTAGTCATTGTGACAAGATGATGCCTACGACACTTTACAATATAAATAAATTTAGTATATCGCAAAAGACAAATAATGACATAGAACAATGGATGAATCTAGAGTTACATGAGGCCTGATAATATAATGGTAAAGAAAAAACTATATATACACAAGTGAAAAGTGAAATCAAGAAGGTGCTGGATCACATAGCAATACCGAAAGATAACATCTTACGACTCACTACATTTGTGAACCTCGTACTGTGTAACAAATGTCAGTCGCACATACAATGTCGCTGTGTTATATCACAAAAATCTTGCTCATTTCCTACAAGCTACAATACTTAAAATCTGCCATCTCGAACTATATGCCCATATCTCCCGCAATATTGTTTGAATCTGAGTGGAGATATGTCAAATACAAATACAGCATGACTCACCTGTCAGTATTGTTTCCTGTCTCATTCTTTGTATTGGGGGTGGGTATGAGTAACGGGACAACACCAGATTCTAACTCAACACACATCTCTGTGATGGTGTCATCAAACACACCCCCTGCATCGTCGGCACCCTCTCCTATCAGTTTCACTTTCCAAGCACGAGCTGGCAGACGCAGGTCGGCTGGGCGTAACTTGACGACTTGACGAGCGATTTGCGAAAATATGGGCCGACATTTTTTACCTCTGTCATGACGAAAAGTTAACTAATCGAGATTCTATTAAAACATAAACATCTTAATATATAAGTATAATACCAACCGAATTCATGTAAGGTTACCCACTAAGATTAACTAGACTACCACATAAATAACATATACACCGTAAAATAACAGACGAAATAGTCTACTTCACAAAGTAAAAGTCATTTTTTCATTTTAAGAGCCTCAAATGATGATAGTGCCTGAAATTTCAAAAATATCAATCTGCAAAATGCATGTAAAATTAGTAAAACATCAGTTGCCATTTTCACAATTCTATTGTATTTGAAACAACCGTAAAAAGACAAACTTATGGCAATTTTTCGGTGTTTTCTCTAATTCAGTTATTGTTTACTTCACCAAGTTTCTTATCAAAATACTTTTTAACAATGCGTACATCAACACTGTCTGAGCCTGCTACCTGGTCAAGTAACTTAAATCCTGTAAAGCCTAATAAAAGATGTAAAAATTTACGCTTGCTAAATAAAATAGGAAATAATTAATATAGTTCCAACTCAACTATAAAGTTGATAACCAACATTTGATGTACAAATATAATTTGTATAACACTAAAACATTAAAATTTAAGTGCTATTTAAAATCCATACGGATAGTTCTTGTGGGGATATAGATATTGTAGATGATTCAGCACTCAGAGAATCCGAACATATCTCATTTTATGACTACAATATTACCGAGTTTTACTATTTATCTGAAAGCTGATTTTACAACAGTGCTAAATTTAAAGTTGTAATATGAATGACATAAATAATAAAATTTAGAAAATAAGATGATGCACCGTAAACATCTAAATGCTAACTTTGTGGTGAGTCTTTTAACGGTGATTTGAGGACCGTAGTTCTTCCCTTGCACCATGGTCTTGCCAATAGCCCGCACCATCGGCAAATTGTAGACACGAGGGGCGAGGAGCGACCTCAGGCGACCGTCAAGCATGCCTTGAGAGCCAAGGCTTAGAGCTAGCAGCTTCTGTGTAATAGGTATATATAGGTCAGTGGGTCAACGGTGGATTTCTGGGAGGAGATTGGACTGAATATAGGAAAACACCACCAATAATAAAGTTACAAGTAACAAAAAAGTTAAATATTAGTCTAATTATAAATTAGTTAATCCATGTCAAATCGCCAAAATAAAGTGAAAAATGGTCACCTAACTGCATATCTGAGGACTTGCAATGTCTGGCTAAAGAATGCAGTAATGGAGAGCGGGATATCTGAGACTATATTATAAATACACACACACACATATATATATATATAGCCAACGACGATTAATGGCCTAATTCTTTTTACATATTTATGTGCCTCCCAAGCGGGACATACAGTGGGAGTTCTGCATGGCGGTGAATTCACACGAGAAAATCATATGATATTGAGGGATATCTGACGAGTGTGATACATACATCATACGGATTGAGGTTGAGCAGGCGCCAGCTGGAGTAGATGAGATCAGAGAAGTGGTGGAGCAACATTAGGCGTGCCCGGATTGATTCGATTTTACTTTCTCTCAACGTGTGGTATTGTACGGGCACGGAGGTGGGATAACCCAGCTGCGGGGGGCAGTGTACACCCGGGATCCGCATTGGTGATGGCATAACAGTCCACGCTGCTGAATGACTGCGGCCTGCTGAGATCTGTACAAACATCATGACTTCGGTGATGAGGGCCACAAAACAGCCACCAATCGGCCACATCCGACAACCATCAATTATGCACAAGACAACGATCAAAACGACTACCAAATACCTACAAAACACACCTCAATCAACTACCTAATAGCCACCAAAACAGCCTTCAAATGGCCACAAAACAGTCGCCAAATACCAAACAAATGGTCACAAAATGGCAATCAAAGGGCCACAAGAAGGTTACCAATATCCATCTAGCAGCCACCTGACAGCCACAAACAGTCATAAAGTGACACAAATAACATGCATATTATGCGGTCTATACTTGTTCAAAACTAACCACCATGACAAATACAACCGGCGATGCCGTGACAGTGCTACCTTCTAACATAGGTTATTTATATATTTATATATTATATATCTGCTGCCACCACATGATTTGGATCTCTCCCACTCCCACATTCATCAAGTGACCAAGTGGCAAGTACAAACTGGAAGGTTCTTTATAATTATGAGTAAGTCGTATACCTGTATGATCGTAATGATCAAAAATGGAACTTAAATTACTAATAGTCAATAATAGAACACAAAATCATAGGATACAAAATTTTATGATAAAATGCGATAGGATATGATAAGATGCAATAGGATAAAATATGATGGAATAGGATAAAGAAAATACACTAAAGAAAAAAAAGGACACACCATGTACACTTGGTGGTTCCTGGTTTTAGGAAGGTAGCTATTTAACATCAGTCAAGGAAATTACATGAGGAAAATGTTTAAGTAGAGTCAGCTGTAATTGTTCATGTTGTCTATATGTGTTGATTTTCTGCATCATTATAATGATCTTAAATTATGATAAAATATCGCAATAAAACAACAAACCACTGAAACCAACAAAAACCTGGTCCGTGAAATAAAGCTGACCTGTTTGATGTTTTTACCACTGAGTTCGGACACAAGTGTGGGGAGGCGTACAGTACCCGTCTGTCCAGTGCCACACTGACCATCGCTGTTACTGCCCCACACCCACACATCACCGGTGCTTGTGAGCACCAAACAGTGCTCTGACCCTACAGCCATGTCCTCAATAAAAAATGCAGTTAAAGCCGGCACTTCCTGCGGCACAGCGTGGTTCCGATAGTTGCTCTCTGGTTGTCCCGTGAAACGATCTGCCACGACACAATGCTACAGCTCATACCTACAGATCATACCTACAGATCATACCTACATATCATACCTACAAATACCTACAGATCATACCTACAGATCATACCTACAGATCATACCTACAGATCATACCTACAGATCATACCTACAGATAATACCTACAGATCATACCTACAGATCATACCTACAGATAACACCTACAGATAATACCTACAGATAATACCTAGAGATCATACCTACAGATAATACCTACAGATCACACCTACAGATCACACCTACAGATCACACCTACAGCTCATACCTACAGCTCATACCTATAGATCATACCTATAGATCATACAGATCATACCACGAACTCATACTGTAGATAGTACAGGCAGTACAGCAATTACACACTACAGATAGTACAACAAACTCATACTGTAGATAGTACAGGCAGTACAGCAATCACACACTACAGATAGTACAACAAACTCATACTGTAGATAGTACAGGCAGTACAGCAATCACACACTACAGATAGTACAACAAACTCATACTGTAGATAGTACAGCAATCACACACTCAGCTAGTACAACAAAGTCATACTTAGGATAGTACAAGCAGTACAAACAGACTCGTAAAGCAGGTAGTACAGGTACTACAAGTATAGCAACCAAGTCTCATGCAGACAGTACTGTTAATTATCAAATTAGACAATCAGATGTACATGCATGAATATCCACATTAATGAGAGGTTAGCGCAAAAATATTGACGTTTACAAATCTAAATACAGGTATTTCAGTGCAAAATTCATGTAATATACAGTAAAGGAATTATTTCAGTGGTAAAGTACAGCTGTTGTTACTTTTGCGATGATGGCTTCTCACAGAATATGGAACTATAGCTGTGGTTATTATAATAAAACATTTCAAGACCAGTCTTACCTTGACCCCAAGTGAACAATTTCCCATCCTGTGTGAGGGCTAGAGAGAACTGTATGCCACACATGACCTTCTTAATGACCTTGTCTTGTAAAGCCTCGATCTTGGTTGGCAGTGACTTGGAGGTAAAATTTCCATGACCTAGTTTGCCATATTCGCCATCACCAAATGACCAGACGTTTAGACCATCAGCCGACATACAGATTGTGTGGTTCAAGCCACAGGCAACCTGTAAAGCAACATGGAAAATTCCGATGACCTACTGTACTACATTTATCGAATATGTAGACCTCTAGGTTATCTGTTAAGTGGATAAATACAAGAGTGATTTTGATGACAAGCCACCTGCTAGTTTATTCTGCAATATATACCGCACTAAGGGAAAGAGGCAGCTAGTCAGTAGAGCACCAGCCTACATGACTTAAAAGTGGAGGTTCAAATCCATGCCCTCAGCAATTGTGTGTTTGCGTTTTAGTCCTTGGAAATGATTGTTTATCCCAATAGCTCTGGTCAACTTCAAGACTGTGAGGGTCATGGTGTCATGTGTTACATAGCTGTCTTCCCAATGACTTATTGTAAACCATCATTGGACAAACTTTACAACTGACTTTCTAGTCCAGTCTATAATTGTCAAGTAATTTTAACCAGACTCAAACAGACAAAAGATAACTTTTTATAGACTAACTAGGTTATTAATCACTGTTAGTCTATCAAAAAGTGTTCCCTTTATCTTTCTACGAAAAAATGTAAGGGTAATAACTATTGAGACTAATGAATTATATCCATTAACGAGCTTTCGCATACATGTAATATGCTTCGTCAGGCTTATGGAATCCATTTCATACCATCCCCGTACATTTTTTCGTATTAAAGTTAGGACTAATACGGCCTCCATACTATATATTTATCTTTCTAGTTACTGACAATTGGACTAACATGTCTACCCAACCTTAAACTTGCAGACTCAAACAATGCCTAAAATTCGCGACTTATGTAAGCAGACTCAAACAATGACTGAAAGTCGCGACTTACGTAAACAGACTCATACAATGACTGAAAGGCGCGACTTACGTAAACAGACTCATACAATGACTGAAAGGCGCAACTTACGTAACCGATCTGGTAAGACTCGAGCGACGAGACACGCTCCGGTAGTTTCTTGTTCATGGCCGATCCGAGGCCAAGTCGGCCATAGTCACCATTCCCAAACGTAAACAACTTGCCGTCGGTTGTCACCACGGCGGTATGTTTGAAGCCACATGACATCTGGGTCATTCAGTAGATACAACCATCACGACTACTACAACCAATACAACCACTACAACCAGTGTATGTAATAACACTAATCTACTATCTCATTTTGATATTAAGAGTGAGAGAATGAAGTACTCGGCACATTAAAATCATCTATTTTGCTCATATCCATTCTTCTCATTTCTAAACAGTTACAATCAATGCTTACACAAAGTGTCAAAAAAACCATGTTTTTATATAAATTACGTATATCATGCTAATAATTGTGAAAGATGCCTTCTACAGTTTTTTCGAATAATGTATCCCGAATACAAGTGTTAATAATGGGTACAAGGGTATTCACTAAACAACTAAACAACTAAACCAAAGGTAAATGTGGTCAATTTACATTGTTTTATACCAGGATCAAACCGATTAGTTTTTGAGCATGGCATCCAAAATAAAGGTGACGCATTCTCCATTTAATTAGTCAATATAACTTAAATATTCCATTACATTCCATATTCTCAGTACTAACCTGAATAATTTCCTCGCCCTGTAGAGCCTCAATCTGACGTGGTCGTCGCTGGCGATCGCTGTTGCCATGACCTAGTTTACCATAGTCGCCGTCACCCCAGCTGAATACTTCACCACTCTCAGTGAGTGCCAGGCTGTGTCCATCTGACCCTACCGAGGTAGCCAGGTGTGTCACGGCAAACCCTGTGATGCACACACACATATGTAAACACATATACAGAGATACACACCTTAATCACATACGCACAAACATATTTACTCGAAATACCTATGGTTTTGGTTGGGCCTTCCAAATCTACAACCACGAAATAACCGACCAGTTTCTCAACCAACTGACCTACAGTCCTTCCTGTCTATTTTACAGGACTGTGCAAAAGTCTTGGTTACCCACTTAATTTCAAATATAGGTCATTTTTATATTTAGGGGCAATTATTTGGCATTATCTTATATGCAGAGACTGTGGGATAATTTAAGGGATAAGTTACACAATATGATCCAGTAAATGCTTAAGGGATAAGTTACACAATATGATCCAGTAAATGTCTAAGGGATAAGTTACACAATATGATCCAGTAAATGTCTAAGGGATAAGTTACACAATATGATCCAGTAAATGTTTAAGGGATAAGTTACACAATATGATCCAGTAAATGTTTAAGGGAAAAGTTACACAATATGATCCAGTAAATGTCTAAGGGATAAGTTACACAATATGATCCAGTAAATGTCTAAGGGATAAG
>WURV02169650.1:0-14478 GCA_011762755.2 Epimenia babai | reverse complement strand
ATTCTTTCGCAAGGCCAGTTCCATCCCCTCCAACTCTGCCATTGCATAATCAATTAAATCGACATCACTTAAATTCCACAAATCATCTGATTCTGTACAAAAATATTCTAAGCCTAAAGAAGTTTTATTTAAATCTTCTACCATAGCCGGACTCCAATTTTTATAATTTTGAATTCTTCCCATCTTATATTCTGGGTCCTGCACATAAATCCATTGATCAGGAAAAACATCCTTCTTATCTAAAATAACATTAACTACAATAAAAGATCTGAATCTTAATTGCTTAGCAGCATTTAAAACTTTTTGTGGTGGCGCCGGAGAAAGAAGTCTAATCATAAGTGGTAATGGCAGTGATGAAAAAAACATTTCTGCCTCCAAATTAAAGTTTTGTTGATTTTTTAGATCAGACACCTCAATGCTTTGAACTTTATTTTGAATTAAATTAATCTTATTTACTTTGAAAGAAAATAAAAAATCGCCCCCCTTATTTTTAATTTCCCGGGTAAATAACCTATAAAATTCACCTGGTCCTGTTCTCGGGTAAACAAATTGTTCAGAAAGTGTTTTAGGTGCTTTTCTACTTATTTTTAATGCGTTTTTAAGCGCCACACGCAATGACAATCCTTTAATCCTTTGTGTTGCCCAATGAGCTGAAATATCTTTACAGGCAATTTCCCAAACTTTTTCTGTATAGGTTTTAAAAAATATTTCATAAAGTCTTTTGCCAAATTGATTGGTCACCCAACCTTCAAAGGTTTCGTCATCACCAGGCTTGAATAAAGATGCATATAAATAACTTAAGACACATCTAAGACTTTCTATAGGACCTAAATTTTTAAAGGTATTCCAAAAAGACAATGGATAATTAAAAAATTTACGATTAAAAAAAATACGTGACATCCTTTTCACAGTAAGAAGGTCATTACCCAGAATTGATGTCCATAGCTCTTGAATTTCTGTGTTTTTAGTTAAAAATCGGTGCCCTCCAATATCAAATAAATACTTATTAAATTCCAATGTGCGACACAACCCACCTGCTTCCTCATCTTTTTCTAAAATAATAGGTTTTTTACCATTTTTAGATAATTCATAAGCGCAAGCACATCCCGCAGGTCCTCCACCTAAAATATAAATCCTATCTTTTTCACTCATAAGCGCCCCTCAGAGTATTTTTTTAATACATTTTCAACAGAGTCGTCCATTGTTATAGAACCATTCTCAAGCAATAGACCCCGATTACAATATTTTTTCAAAAAATCTTCACTATGATGTGTCATAAAAAAAGTTTTTCCCTTAGAAATAATTTCATTAAAATAATTATCGCAGATTTTTAAAAAATCATCATCTAAGTAAATAAAGCTTTCGTCAAAAAGATAAAAATCACTTTGTCTTTTAAAAAAAATACTAAGTCCTAAACGTTGGATTTGCCCCTGTGACAAGTCACCCAAAACATCATATTCATATGCTTTAAGATTTGAAATAGAAAGAATGCTTTCAATTTGAGAATCAATAAAAGATCTATCCATCGAATGCAAAGCTCCTACCAAGTAAATATTATCTCTTACATTAAGGTCTTTATAAAAACCCGATGAAGCTGAAATTAAGCTGGCCACATCTTCATTTCTAAGAACTTCTCCTGTTGACGGAATCAATATACCGGCAATAAGTCTCAAAAGAGTACTTTTCCCCGATCCATTTGTCCCAACAATGGCAACTCTATCACCTTTATGCACCGTAAAAGATAAATCTTTAAGAACATCCACTTTTCTCCACAATGTATCAGGAGACATCAGAGAACTTAAAGACCTCAAAATAGTTCTCTCTGTTTTTAATGCAATAAAATTTTTTGAAACTTTTTTAAGCTCTAAAACGCTCATTACGCCCTTTCAACTGCTACAAAATAACATTTTTTAATAAGAAAAAAACCTGCAATAAAGAAAAACACAGAATAAAGAGAAGCTAAAATCCACATAAAATAATTAATCGCATCAGAGGGTTAAAGTAATAAACAAAATGATATGCTTGATCAGAAAGAATATTTACATCATAAAAAATAGGTGTAATAAAAAGAAGCACCTTTAAGACGATGCTCCAGACATACATCACATCACTTGCAAAGACAAAAAATACAGCTAGGAGCATCCCCACACCTGCTGAAAAAAAGAAAAGTAAAATCAAGGCTAAGAAAAGAAACAAAATAACATCAAAAGAAATAACATTAAAAACAAAGCATAAAACCAAACAAATACATAGATCAATTAACATTTTTAAAAAATGAAACAGTAAGACACTTAATACGTATAATTTATAATCAACTTTAAAATCTAACATCTTCTGTTTATACTCTTTAAAGAAAAAAACGAATCTCATCGTAACGGAATTAAAGTAAATATAAAGAATATATCCAATAAGAAGATAAAGAGCATAATTAGGAATATCATTTCCAATACGGGCATGAAAAACAAAAAATGTAATAAGCGTCATAAAAAGCGGAGAAAGAAAACTCCAAAGCATTCCTAAATAAGAATTATGATCGCTTTCCTTGAAAGAAGCTCTTAATAACTCTATAAGTATGAAACAATTATTCATTTCTTTTTCCTTTTATTTTAAAACAAGACTGAATAAAGCCGAAAAATATCCCAAACCCCATAGCAAAGTAATCTAAAAAAGTAAATAATATAGCCCCAACAATAAAGATACCACTTTTAGTTAGTGAGTACAAAAATTTAAAAAATGATAAATTTAAAAAAATAAATACAACTAGGACAAAAATATGAGTTTGGCATAAAAGTTTAAAAGATATAAGCCCCATCATTTTGAGCAAATCTGCCATAAAAAGGACACCAGAATTAACAATACTAATGATTTGTTTTTTATCAGCATGAGCAAAAGATTCCTGACTCTTTTTTCTCATTTGAGAAAATCCATTAAATTTCATAAAACAAAAAGCCCAGTCCTTTGAAATTAAAAAATCATTTTTAATTAAACTCATAAGATCAAACTCTTTCAGATGATTTACTTTTAAATCTTTCAAGAAGCTAATCTCATATCCCTGAGATGTAATTTTTTGACCAAACCAAGTATCATCAGCTATCAGGTTATCAATATCATATAAATTCACCAGCGATTGATGAACCATAAAAATAGAGCCATAAAGAAATGTAACTTTCTGAGGTAATTTTGAATAATAAAAATGCATATATAAATTTTTATATCGAGTAAAAAAACCACCTCGATGATCTAATTCAAGCATTCCCGTTAAAGCTTTAGACTGAGGATTTTTCTTAATATGATTTGCAATTACTTCAAGAAAATTTGACTTAACAATGACATCTGAATCAATATTAACGATATAGTCATAATTTGATGCTTTAAAACCACTTCTTCGTGCTTCACAACGACCCAAGTTAGATGCATGGACAATAGCCTTATCAGCATATTTTCGGGCAATTTGTTGTGAATGATCATTACTACCATCATCAACAACAATTAGCTCATAATGTTGAAAACTTGACGATCTAATGCTTTTTAAACATTTCTCAAGTGTTTTTGAAGCATTAAAGGTTGGCACAATAACCGAAAATTTAACTATAATGTCTGACAAATACAATCTCCTAATATTATTATTTTTAAGAAGATCTATTTTATCAAAAAAAAGTTAAATTGATAATTTAAGAAAAATACCTATGCGGCTGTAGAAAATCTTCGTGCATTCCAAATTTTATCTGCTTGAGATTTCAACCAGGAAAGCTCACCTTTTTTGAAAAATTGACTTGCTAACATGATTTGCTTTGCAAGTTCTTTTAATTTTCGAAAAAGTTCTTCAGGAAGAATTTTTGAAGCAAATCCAAGCTCTCTTTGAATTCTAGGTCCTGTGGTTCCGGAAAAAGTCTCACCTTCAAGATCATTAAAAACTCTGGCCGACAGAATAGTCAAATTTTCTAAAATCTGATTGTCGTCACTACTTACAACAATGTTCTTATACAACTCAGAACTTTGATTTGGAAGCATCACTCCTAATTGAAATGCTAAGGCAGTGACTTTTGAGGTAACTCTTTGCAAATGAACCTGAAGGTTAATTTTTTTTGTAGATGTTGTTCCAAAACGATTTGCAACCGCTGGATACATCTTATTAAATTCCTGACTTAAACGTCGTTGTTCTGCTTCTGTCGAATCCAAAAGGACTAAATGAATAAATCCACCCGGATTTTGAATTAAATTACGATAAATTTCCCATAAAAACCGAGCTCTTTTTTCTGATGTTGGAATTTCTGATAAAACCTGAATATTCAAACCAAACTCGTTTTCACTTTGAGCTAATTGAGGAATCAAAACTTCATCATTTTTAGCGACAACCACTCCAAAGACTTCCTGTAATTCCCAAGTTAAATAAGGTTTCACAATATTTAAAACACGTTCAGGAAGTATTGAAAAGAAACCAAAAGCGATATGAATGACAACCCATCTTGCGGAATTTAATGTCCTTCTCTGACCTTTTAAATGATCTTTTAAAACTTTCGATGGCTCAAAATAATCAACAGGAGCGGTTTCAAAACTTAAAGGATTACTTTCTGCAACACGAAATTCAGAACGAGATGTCTTTTCACTTTTCTTATCTCCTGAATTTTCCAAACGCTCCGTCAAAAGAGGTTGATTTGGATCTTCTCCGATTAATTGCCAGGCAATTTCATTTAAAACGCGTTCTAATTGTACTGTATATCCCCAGACATTATCATACCAACCTGAAAATAATGTTCCAATGGTTCCATGTTTTGGATTATAAAGCACCTGAGTCATAGATTCGTCATAACCTGCTCCGGCCTCAAGACCTACTAAAGTTTCACTACTTGCAACTTCATCGGTACGAATATATTCAACAACTCCTGCAAAAGCAGGGTCTGACTCAATCTCTAAGGCTATTTCTCTAGAAATTCTAAGAAGGTCTTCTTCCAACTCACCCTTTCTTCCTGCTAACTTTGCCTTATCACCAGCAGAGAGTCCTTGAATCAAATTTACCGTAGGTGCATAGACAAGTGAGGCTGAACTATTGATACGCACAGCAAAAGCCGTTAATGCTTCAGGTATAGGGTTTTCATCGCCTTCCCAAAGAACATGCTCAGGATCAAATTCACCTAATTGATTAATTGCTCTTGAGAGTCCTGTAGAGGTTGGCAAGATACCAGACCCAGCTGCGCGAGCTTTTGCATTAAGTTTTGAAAGTGCATCACCAACCGCTTGGGAATTTGTAGGGCCATGAATTGTTTGAGCACCTGTAAAAACAGGCTCACTGACCGTTACTTTCTTTGATAATTCATATTTTTCATGTAATAGCTTTTCTACAGCTCGTCCATAACGAAGAATCCATGGAGTCATGCTCACCGCACAATTAGTCGTGCAAGAAGCATTTGAAAAAGAATTAGGTAAATCTGGGTTTTCTAATTGCCTTTTAATTTGACCTCTATTAAAAGGATAAACCAAAGTACTAAACTTTGCTCCTAATTCAGGGTCTACTTTAGTTTTAAAAGGAGCGGTTAATAAAACTCCCACAGCTCCGGTATTATCTCCATTTCCGTTTCGACTTGATTCAAGATGTCCCAATAAACTCTTAGGTTCGGTCGGATCACTAAAAATACCGCTGGCATCAATGGCCCAATCAACTCCAAAGTTTTTCCAGTCTATAGTTTGAGGAGATCTTTCCCTCTGAATTAGCGGAACGGCTTCCCCATCCAATCCAAATTTTAAATCAGCCACAACACCTGGTTTCGAAGACTGTAAAACATTGATAAAAATGTCTTTTCCATTCACATAAAAAGGACCTTGCACAGATTCTGCCTCAACTGCCGAAACAACCTCTTCTGCTGTTTTAGCACCCGTAACAGCAACTAAAGCAAAATTGAGATGATTCATGAGTTGACGAATGGTAGGCCCTCCAATTTGACCATGAGGAGCTAAAAGCCCGATCTTTAAAGGTCGATGTGTTAATCGATCTAATTTATCTGGAATTTCATAAGTAGCAGGCGGCATGGTATTTTGATTCCGAGCTTGAGCAACTTCATAACCATAAGCTGATAAAAAAAGGTTATCAATTTCTTCACGTTTCGGAGAATTTTCAAGCTCTGTTTCAGATATAATTTTTAAAGTTCTCAAAAGATGATTTGTACTTTGAAAATCACGATTAAACACTATTGGAATTTTCACATTCATTCTTAGTTTTCCATCCGAACCTTCTGAAATACTCACATCTACACGACTACGATCCACCAAAATTTTATCTTCAAACCTTACATCTGTTTGTCTCAGTACACGATAAGAATATTTTATTTCAAAATAATCCTTAGGTAATTTATCAATAAAAATTGATAAAAAATATTCTCTCAATCCATCTTGAAAGTCATCTTCGAAAGAATCTCCAAGTTTATGACTCTCTATAGCTTTTTTAATAAACTTTGTTGTTTCATCCGCGCTAAACCCCAAAGCAATATCCATCATATCCCCTACTTGAACATTGGTTGTTGCCATGTCATAGGCTGAAATAGATATTTTTTTATTTTTTTTCAAAATTAAACGCTCCAATGCTTTTAAAAAATATTTTCTCCATTTCCTTGGTAAAGAAACTGTATTAAGCAAAGCAGAAGGAAGTCGTCCCGATTGATCCAATGTTGATTGATTCGCAAAAGGACTTAAAAGCAAATTAAAACCCATGGAAATTGAAATACCTTTAAATTGAGGCTTATTACGAAATGCTTTAAAAAATTTGCTGACAATATTCAACATGGGTGAAGTTGTAATAACTCGTGAATTCGCTATCATTGCCCTTTTTTGCTTCGGACTTGTTTCTAAATCGGCATCATAATTAGAAATTGGAGCTTCAGGAGGTTCAGAACCTCCAAACCCATTAATATCATCTATAGATAAAAATCGGATATCACCTTCTTTTTTATCAAACAATCTTTCAAGACGACCTGCATATTCTCCCAAAAAATAAGTCGAAACAACGGTTTGAATTTTCAAATCATCCCATTCTTCTTTAATATCTTGAGCACTTGCCGCGACGCGAATACGCTTTCCTAAAACCTCAATCCATCCTTCCTCTTCATTCACCTTAACACTATCGGGTTTTAAAAACCTTCGATATTTCGAACTATTTAAAGCTGCTCTAAATTGAGTTGGCGTCATACCCAAAATAACCTTTAAAGCAATACTCGAATCACCTAACAACTTACGCATAAAAGCTTGTTCTAAATTAGATTTCGTCGGATCTACAATTAATGCAATGTTATAGGATGGTTTTTCATTATGCTTAGCATATTCATGATAAGGTTGAATGAGTGCTTTACCTCTCATTTTTGCCAATAAACGGAAAAGATCAATTTGACTTACAAAACCACTTTCTCTTTGCTTCCTGGAAATAACTTTAAAATATTTAGAGCTTTTTTTACCTTTAGAAAATCTTTTCACTACTTTATCTTGAACTTGAAGCTCTTGGCTATGAGACATACCTAAAACTGGATTCTTGGAAATTTCAGATATTGCATTATAAAGATGTTGAAAATGTTGTTGAATTTCCCAGTCAGTCTCAACTTCATTTTTAGACTTACTATAAAGGAATTTTTTTCCTTCTTCAGTTTGCTGTAATTCAATCGTAAGATATTCATCATCATACGTGAAATCATCAGTTTTTGAACTAGAACGAGCTTCACTACGTAGACTTACATTTGGTTGTCCAACAATTTCTTCAACCAATGCTAACCCCGCTGTTTGCGCTTCAAAAATTTGCACTTGATCGCCACCTTGTAATTTAATCCAACGTATACCTCCTGCTAAAAATTCATTTACAGCACCCGTCAAACGTCCAATTCTAGAAGATCTAGCACGATAAGCACCTCTTGTTTGCATTAACGCTTGCCCCATTAATGAAGATTTTAAAACTTCTCCACCAGAAGAAACATTTTCTTTACCAATCATCATTTCTTCATATAAATTTTTTTGATTTAAGCGAGTTATTTTAGGCTGGATAATAAGATGAGGAATTTCTTTTCTTTTCAAAAGCTTTGACAACCCTTCGCTATGAAATCCACCACTAATAAGAATTGCATTATTATCTGCGCTATTTTTTGAAAATTTTATTGTATTTTCAAAAAGAGCTTGATCGCGCAAAAAAGAAGTTTCATAAAATATTTCAGCATTCAACAAAGTTTTCTTTATTTTTTCTATATCTTTCTTTAAAACACCATGAGCTTCTATTTTTTTCATCAAAACATCTTGATCAAATTTTTTAAAATTCAAATAGCTCTCGAAGTCTTCACTTGTTAATTCTAAAGCGATTAATTTATCTAGAAGAATCAACTTCTTTTCTAATTCAACAAGGTTACGCTCTTCAGTATTTTTAATCAAAAAATTTTCAAGGTTACTTTCAATAGCTGCAAGCTCTTTTAAAAAATCTTGGAAATGAATTTCTTCTTCAAGAATTAAAATACCTGCATATTCTAAAAACATAGGAAAATCCAATAAAGTTACTTCGTATTCCAAGGCCGCTTGATAAAGACTTTCGAAAAAATGGCGAACTGTCTTTATGCCCTTAAAATCTTCTTGCTTTAGCAGCCAACCTTTAAATGACTGTTTTTCACCTCTATTGATTAATTGTTTTATTCCCTCAATTAAAAAATCACGTGTCAAAGAATGAGGTACTTTATTTTCTACTTGAAAAAGTAATTGTTTTTGTTCAGTTGAAGCTGTTTCAAGATGAAGATTTTTTTCAACTTGATGCATCTTGAACATGCGAGTTAAATTTGGATTCTCCCATTGAAAAAGAGAATCATCTAATTTAATTTGAAGGTGTTGATAAACAGTTTTATACAGATAATCAAAATAATCATTCCAATTTCCATTATTTTTTAATCTTAAATTTCTTTTAAGGATAAATTCTAAAAGTTCAGGGTTCAACTTTTGAAGTTGCTTTGAAATCAAGACTGTTCTTTGTTGATTTAAAATTTCCAAAGCAGCCTGCTCTAATTTTTTAGCATTTTTAAAAAAATCATAACTTTTTGCATAAAGTTCTGCATCGTCAACGCCCTGAATCTCTATATTTGAGTTTTTTAATTTTGAGGCATATAACTCTGCCCCTGTAAGCTCTCCTAATTCAACTAATCGCTGAATACCTGCCTGATTAGCATTTTCAGAAGAAAAAAGATTAAAAAAATGAGGATTAATTTTTGAAAAAGCACCTTCAATCCCAATTTTTTTAATATCATAATGAGTGGTTAACCAATCAAGAATATTTTCAATACTTTTTTGAGCTTCAACGTGAGCATGAGCATCTTGAATGTGAATGACGATAGGGCTTTTTTCAGCGTTATTTTCAGGAAAATAAGACGATACAACTGACCCCATTGACTCGGGCAAATTCAAACTATCAAATGAATCAACAGTAGAAGCTTTAAAAGGCAATTCAACTTGCTTCACCGTAGTAACAGAAGGCGTTGCTCCAACTGTCATCTCAACAATAAAGATAATACTTATAAATAATGCAATTGCTTTAGAAAATAAAAAGTTTTTATATTTTTTCACTTTAGCCTCATAATTCTCTTAAAATTTAAAATTAAATAAGTTAATAAAATTTAACATATGAGTAACCAAAATTCAATGGAAGCTACAGGGAAAAGAAAATAAATCTTAAAACCCTATCAGAAGATCAATAATGTTATTTATTGATCTTCTAAAGAGTTTAACCATATTGTTTAAATATGAAGAGAAATTATGAAGAAAGGCCTTTTTTCTTAAGAATAAAAGGAATTAAAATTAGGTAAATAGCATAAAGCACAAATTCAATTAATGATGGGTTTCCGTTATATCCAAAAATGGCTTTTAAGAAAGATCCCACGCCTTCTTTTTCATTAAGAATATGATTTATATTCCAAATAGGATATTGAATCATAGGGATCCAGTTAATTTCCTGAAGTTCGTGGATTCCATAAGCCAGAAGTCCAGCAGCTACAAAAAGAAGAAAAACACCTGTCCATTTAAAAAGAGGTTTTAAAGGAACTTTTCTTCCCCCTACAAAAATAATAAGAGTTAAAATGATTGCAAGTGCAAACCCCCAAATGGCTCCCCAAAAAGAAACATCCCCCGAACCTTGATTAGCAATTGCATAAAGAAAAAGAACCGTTTCAGCCCCTTCTCTAAAAATAGCTAAAAAAGGTAATGCCATAATCGTTAAAACTTCATTTTTTGAAAGAGCTGTTTCTAATTTAACTTCAATATCTGAACGCAATTTATGAGATTGGCGATGCATCCAAAAAACCATATAAGTTAATACACCACAAGCAAGCAATGAAGCTACACCCTCAATAACCTTACCCAAAGTATCTTGAGCTGAATCAAGCATACGAACCAAAGCAAACCCTGCAATTAAACTTAAGATAATTGCCAAAATACTACTCACTAAAACATGTAAAAAGTATCGCTTTTGATTCATTTTAGCAAGCAAAGTCAAAATAATTCCAACAATTAAACCTGCTTCCAAAGCTTCACGAAAAACAACAACAAAAGTTGCAAAAATAGTCGCATTTTCCATAATATTATCTCCTTAACCCCACTCGATAACAGCGCCAGCCAGCGCATTAAAAGGCTGACCTGGACGAGGCCCATGAGGTTGACGTGAAGCAATATATTCACGGTCGAAAAGGTTTTTAACGCTTACATATGTTTTAAGCCAATCAGTCCACTGATAATCAATTGTAAGATCAACGACCCAAAAAGCATCTGTTTGACCAAAACGAGAATCTCTAACTCCTGTTGGACTTACTTGATCAGAATTATTACTTGCCGTTGCATAAGTTTTATCATGCCAAGTACTATCAATATGAATTCCAAATTTTTTATAAAGAAAGGCTGTTCCAATCGTCCATTTAAATTCCGGCACATAAGGCACGTCTGCCCCATCACGTCCACCTGAAAAAATAGACTCTGGATCTGTTGAATTAGAATCACCTTGCAACTGAGCTTTTGTAAAAGTAAAAGTTGCATACCAAGGGTTGCTCCATTCTTTTTCAAGCTTTTTACCCAGGTCAAAAGATCCCTGTAATTCAATACCATAAGATCTTACATCACCAACATTTTCAGTGATTCCAGAACCCGATCCTCCAATATTGTCAGAAACAATTAAGTTATCAAATTCACTATAAAAGAAAATGGTTTCTCCTGTCCAGATCCCTTCATCGTCTTCGCCACGAAAACCAAGCTCAAAAGCATCACTTGTTTCTTCTCTCAGCTTTCTATTTCCAGCACCATCATTCGTTGCTCCGCTTGGACTTGGAATTGAAAAACCGCGATGATATCCAAAGAAAGTAGAGAACTCATCATTAATTTGATAATGAGTGCTTATACCCGGCGCAAGAACATCATAATTATCTTTACGTTTAGCTCCTGATGCATAATCTTTAAAATCAGCAAAAATCCATTCCCATCTTACACCTGGAGTCACAGTTAATGGCCCCATAGAAATCTCATCTTGTACATAAAATGAATGAGCAAGTGTATGCTGACGACGATTACCCGCTGACCCTCTTGCACTACCTTGTTGACCAATGATCTCTCCAGAATTATCTTGTGTGAAAGTTACATTATTTTGATAACGACGAATTCTATCTTGATGAAAACGGTAACCAAATTCTAAGTCATGTGATGTGTCACCAAGATCAAATAACCAATTTAACTTATTATCAATACCACCTGCATAGTAATAACGGCGGTTATTACGAACACGAAAACTACCCGCTGCTTCCCCTTTCATCACGGCAAGACATCCAGCTGATTGCAGACATTGGCTAATTCCTAAACGATCACCTGTGCCAGGAATTGCGGCTTGATCAATTCTGTCATGTAATTTAAACCAGTTACGGTAAAAACGATGGCCATACCCTGTTGTTGTTAAAGTTAAAGTGTCTTCAATAAGTTCAATGAAATATCTTAAGTGTCCACGAAGATTTTGAGTTTTAATATTATCAAACCTTGTAATCGCATAACGACGATAAGGGTTATTAGAAAAATCTTCTTCTGAAAGTCCCGTATAAGTTTCATCAGCTTGAATATCAGTAAAAGCAATTTTAAAATCTAACTTATTATAAAACTCACTTTCAGGTTCAAATGAAAATTTATACATCGTATTAATTTTATGAAAGCCTGTATTATCAGTATCAACACCTGGAGCTGAATCAATAAATTTATAACCATCTTGATATCTCGCATAAAATTCTAATAAGTGTCCAAATTTTCCTAACCCTGTATCCTGCGTTGTTCCACCGTAAACATGCGCTCTTACACCAGCATCTTCACGAAAATCTGTTTGACCTGAAACATCCGCAAATAATTTAGAGCTTTCAGGAATAGGAGTTGTAATATAGTTGATAACACCCCCTGTTGTGTGAGGACCATATTTAATCTGACTCGAGCCTTTTAAAACTTCAATCCCATGTTTATCAGCTGTAATGGGTGAATAATAAGCACTTGGTGCAGAATAAGAAGCTGGTGCTGCCAAAATACCATCTTCCATGACTGTAATTTTTCCAGATCGGCCTGGATCAACACCTCTTAAACTAATATTTGGAAAAAGACCATAACCATCCTCACCACGAGTATAAACACCAGGAACCTTATAAAGAACACGATCAATGTCACCGTAGTGATGCGTTGTAATATCCGAGTTATCAATATAGGTTCCAGAACCTGCAAGATTTTTTGCATTTTCCTTAGAGCCAATAACAGTAACTTCTGGATATAACTGAACATCATCTTCAGTGATGGCAGAAACAGGAGTTGCTGAGGCTTGTATATTAGAAGCTGCAAAAAGACTTCCCTCTGATACAACCATAAGTGTTATTAAAAATAGTGAAAATATTTTTCTGATATTAAGAGACATAAAAAAAGCGCCTCAGTTTTTCGCTGGGAGTTATAACTAATTCCTGGCTACATTAAGATTATTTCGTATTTAAATATTATCTTATTAAGATATTTTCTTAATTGGAGAGAATCTTACCTTAAAAGGAGAGAAAGTCAACAGCTATTTTTGACTTTTTAAAAGAAAATTTACTGGGAGCTCTATTTCGCTTGCCACCGAAATTCCCAAGCGTTTTGCAGGCTCAAATTTCCATTTTTTAATCGCTTTCATAGCCGCTTCATCTAAAATACGATGACCGGATGAAACAGAAACTGAAACAAACTTTACATGTCCTGCACTATCAAGAGAAACAATCAACATCACACGTCCTTCAATCCCCTTTCGACGGGCTAAACGTGGATAAACAGGTGGCTTATTCATTGTATTCTTGGGCTTTGCCTTTGAATAGGCTCCCGAAACCTTATTAAAAACCTCTTCTTTAATTTCTTCGATAACCTTTTTCTCTTGCACTTCTTCAATAGGCTTCACAAACTCTGATTTTGGATCAATTTTCTTTTGCTCAATCTCTTTAACAGGTTCTTTAACTTCTTCTACAGGCTCTACTTTTTCTAATGGTTTTTCAATTTTTTCTGGTATTTTTGTTTTTATCAAAGAAACTTCCATGCCTGAAGGAGAAACAATCACTTCGTAATTAGGCTTCATATCAAAAGCAAAGCCAAAAAATAAGAGAACATGAAAAAGAAGAGAAATGAAAATACTCACTTGGAGCTTACTTAACTTAGGCATTGCGGTCAGTTTCAATAAATACTTTATTCATCTCTGATTGTCGTAATAAATCTAAAATTCTTACAACTTGCCCATGCGAAGCTGAGTCATCACCATATAAATAAATTTGAGGATCTTTAGAAGAAGATTTAATTTCAACTAATTCATCTTTAAGACCTTCAAAAGTAATAGTTTTTTTATTTAAGAAGATTTCATCATTTTTTGTAACACTAATACCATGATGTTCCACTCTTCTTTCTACAGCGGTCGATGCACTTGGTAAATCCATAGGAACTCCCTGATGAATTGACATTGATAAAAAAGCATAAATAAAATAAACCAAGATAAGAAACATTGAATCGATAAGAGGAATCATTTCGATTCTGGCTTTTTCTGGAGTTGTTACATCGAGCTTCATAGTACGTTTTGAGGAATTTTATTTTTACGACTTACAATAATTTCTAAAATAGATGAATAACGCTCTAAATCTTCAACCGCACGCTTATAACATGATTGGTAATAGTTATAAGGAACTAATGTTACAAGAGCAATGGAAAGGCCAAAAGCCGTTGTTAGCAATGCCTGAGAAATTCCGCCTGTTACAGCTAAAGGATCTGCAACACCTTGATTTCCTAAAATATCAAATGAAAAAATAATACCAACAACAGTTCCTAAAATTCCGAGAAGCGGTGCTGCTGTAATCACTGTATCTAAAACAGAGAGATGTTTTTTCATACGTCTTGCTTCAGCAAGAGCTTGAGTCTCAAGAGCTTGAGTTAATGAAACATCGCGATGCTGTAAACCATTAAGCAAAGTTC
>WURV02169649.1:0-31962 GCA_011762755.2 Epimenia babai | reverse complement strand
ATAAATGCAATCTCTCTCACTAGAGAATGAAATGCGCGGCTCTATCGCCATTGTGTAACCACGCGCTCGTTCACGAATCAATCAAGAAAAAATCAGCAACAAATTACTACATCGCCGCATGGAATGAACTGTGTCAGATGTAAGGGCAGCTTCACAACAAGCGCCCACCAAATATTCGAGGTTTTTTTTATATTTTGCGAGTTCACATACATTCGCCGTGTCGCTAGCGGATAAATGTCACCATTAGTCACAGATTTGACGACGTGGAGAAAGATACTCGCTCCTTTCTGAGGGATACAACGAGAGATACTCAATTAGTTTTGCTATTGATTCGAAACCTCCAATTTTTGTTCCGGAAGCCGGAGATCAATTAGCTATCTCGTCCTACATTCGACTCGTTTGTTGGCCCTTAAATCATGCCCGACAACGACCATCAACAATTTTTCGCGCCTCGTTGACGAACAATAACCAGAACGAGCGACAAGACGTCCATCGACAACGTGATTTGCACATAAATACATGAACCCAGCTAGAGCTTGATTCAAATCGACAAGTCATAAAGACGCGATCTATTCATTCCGCCGTCACTTCGAATAAGCCTGGCATCCCCGACATAGTCTTTCGTGTCGATATCCTCGTTGTTGCAAGCATTTCTGGATGACATTATACGTTAATAGCATCGCCGTCTGGGGCACATTTCTGACCCGATATAGTCTCCCAGGGGTCCTGACAACGTACATAACACATGCCCCTCCGGCGTTCCGCCATTGATTCTGAACTTTCCACCCAATTGGGCAATGTTGTTCGGTCTAATTAACTTTTTACGTTCAATCCTACAATACCCGGATATTGATTAAGGCGAGACAATTATAAGACAGAATATACTTGAGAAAATCTAATTATGCTATTCGTCTGGCACTCGAACACGCGCTCTTTGGTGGCTGATATCGCACGCGCCGAACGGCAAGGATATTCGAAGGTGTTTCCATCGTGAACGATAAAAAGAATTTAGCAGATAATGACGTCGGAAGTCGGTTCATTAAGCAAATTCATTTACGAAAATGATTTGTAAAAGTCTTAGAGTCGATAATAGCGGCCAATTAAAACCGATTCACAAATGACTCAGGGGAGCAGCGAAAGAGGTCACGCGGTGGTCAAACTGAATCGCGCTGAATAATTTGCAATAATTACTTTGTGCACTAGTCTCTCCTCTTAGTGTGGAGGTCAACGGTAAACCGACCAAATATTACATAGACACGGCGGATAGTGTCGTTGTAGACAGAGTAATTTAACTAAATAATTCTAGAACGTTCCAGAACGTCCCAGAAATATTTTTGCGGACGTTTGATCGTACGTCTGTGCATATACACTATGCTGTTGTTTTAAAGCTGCAGTTTGTCTGAATAGGTATCGAATCTATCGAAGATACATGTTTATGAAAGCGATTTACAATTCAATCGTAGCTATACCCATTCCATAGCGAGGCACATAATATATATTTTAAAATATCAACAACATCGTCTGAAATACTACAGTAGACAAGTGGGATCGATATTTTCCTGTACTTTGATAACGAAGATATCACGCAGATGGATGTTATGTTCATCTATACGTCTGATTTGCGAAGGTCTAATAACATCGTGATGTCCGAAAATTGCCGCGAATCCGTAAGAATGGACTACACCTGAGAATTACGCGAGAATAATGACAGTGATTACTGTCTCGTCGAAGTAGCGGCGACCAGTGATGCAAACAGCCTCGTCACCGCCAAGAATGTACGGGTCAAAAAATATATCTGTGATTAAGAACTGACCGGATCCGGAGTGACAGCTTTCACCACCAGCGACTTTATGATTTGACGGGGCTCGCTGTTATTAGTATTTTAGCCAATTCGAACCCTCTTTCAAGGCGTTGATTGCCACAAAATATCGTTTGATTTACGTGAAAAAAACATCGGTCTTGACATTGCTTTTAAAGCATTGTTATCGGTACCACTACATCTACGAAAGAATTCGAGTTTCATTGACGTGAATTCCGACACAACGCAGCGTGACAGACTTCAGACTCAAATCAGCACAAACCAGCGACCACTCCGATGATATGTCCTGCGTAGTCAGAAATGATTCACCAAATCGACGCCCAATATCAAATTCATCAACGGAACAATACCGTCTAATGATCCAGTTTTCTTGTTTAACAGATTGTGTCAGCCAATTTATGGGTTCCTATATAGCGTTTTAAGCCTTTTCAAAATACTCTAGTGACTTGAGTGTGAGGCGAAATACGTGTATCGATGAATAATGCATGCAATATGCAATGATGGACAAATATGCATGAAGACGCGAATCATTACTTTGACATCGGCCTCTAAATCATACTCGTTCTATATGAGACAGGCCATGAGCGGTGTAAAAATTCTGTTGCACTTTCCCCGTGGTCCATTCATTCCGCCACTCACAGTCCCACTTTCGCACCGCGTTTTTGTCGTTAAAGAAAAATACGACTGTATATTGCATCGGTAGAATATTCTCGAGAAATTATATACATTTATATAATTATACATTTTATATCAACAGTTATATCGAGTTAATATTATCACCTTGGTTTCGGGATAATAATAGCTCAACAATATTCGAGTAAAATAGTGATGGATTGGATGGGGAAGGGGGTCGAACTGAGAAATTACGAAACAAAGAGTATCATTCTATTGAAAATATGAAGTAAACAATAAAGTACCTCAAGAATAAATGCTATAATTTTCTGATGAAGTCTGATGTCGCATTCGATCTTCGCTTAGTCTATAAAGGGTTGGATTTTCGATCGAAGGTATTGCGTGACGAGGCGCATCCAATGGCCGGTTATCTGAAGGTCTTTTACTTGCTCACATGTAAAGTGGGACCGATTCAAGCTGCATACCATATATTTGGGAGGGATTCAGTCTGTATCATCTACTTCTGTGATTTTCAGGTTGTTAATTGCATTTTTGGACAACCCGACGTAGGTTGCGTAGTGGTTTTTGTACGTTTTTTTGGATTCGCGTTGTTTTTAGAAAGATAAAACTGATTCCCAGAATGCGTAGTGTGGCTGAATGTTTGCGATCTTCCCGAGGGTTCCGGCACTACGCCGCCTCTCGTCGTTTATGCTAATGTTTATTTACGACTCCTCACGGGACGAGAACTTCGCGGGTCGAGTCGTCATGCTGTCTCGAGTATGTCTCGCGAGAGCGGTAAATTAGACGAGCTGCTCGAGGTGAGATTTGATTCCATACGTGCCGGCAGTTGTAGGCTCGAAACATGCGGGAGGACGCCGTAGGGCCAATGGTCACATGACAAGAAGCACCCACTCATGTCAACGGAGCCGCGGGTCGCGTGACAATAAACATTTGCCATCGATCCTGCGCAGTTTCGACTCACTTCCGAGAAACGCGAACGAATTCCGAACGGTGATATGAAATAGGTCAACGACACTTTTCAACCCAATTAGATAACATTCTGAATAAGAATGCTAAACGACAGTGTGAAAATTAGTGTCTTCGTCTTGTCACTTTGATTCGATATATTTTCCTCAATTCAATCGCAGTATTCCATACACAGAAGTTTATAGATTATACTCTGATCGACGTTGTTTTTTATTCTGCTTCATCCTATGCTCGTTATAGTCAATGAAAACTAGTATTTTTACTAGGACTATATGATTGTTTGTTAGGTTGGCTTGCTGAGTCTGTGTGGTGTGTATTGGCGCGTTTCTGTCTGTTAGCATGCGTGTTTCGTATTTCTGTGTGTGAGAGGAGAGAAGTATATGAGCATGTGTGTATGTAGGTGTGTTGTGTGTTTTGGCGTGTGGTACTTCTCTCCCTGTGAGCGAGTTTGTGTGTTTGATTGTGTGTTGGTATGTGTGTTTAGCATCTCTCTCTCTATATGTATGTGAGTGCGTGTTTATGAGGGAAGAAATGGTGGTAGTGGAATATATATATATATATACACGAGTATATATGCGTATGTGTGTGTGGGAGTGTGTGTTTGTGTGTGTCGTGTGTGTTAACGAGCGCGAGGAACGGCGAGTAGCGCATTAGACGAGCCATCTATTTATGCCCTACTCGACAGTGATAAACAAGTAGTTCAATGTCAATGTTAGCAATCAGTAGTCATGGCTACGTAAATATTTATCTTCGCGGTCGCTATAGCAACGACGTACACAATGACGGCCATGCTTCAAAGGTTATTTTGATGCGAAATTAATCGGTCTTTAGGCGTACTTTACGTAATGAATGTACATTCTTTAGTCGGGTAAGAAATTTTAAATTAACCTAGCGTTTATCTGCAGTAAATCTGATACGAAGTTGAACTAAATTGCGGATCTTGAAGCTAAATATTGCCCGTTTCTTGTATACTTATTAAAACGCGCAGGACACTTTTTTCCTATTGAAATAACAGAATACGATGCCGTGTGGAAATAATGTGTGTAGCGTACAAGCGATAGAATCATTCACTCCCGGACTCCTTGACTCCCTGATACCTTATTAACACTTGACGAACACTCATCCATAAGACGGCCGTCTTGTCTCTAAGATTAAGTGAAGAACCTTACGGCTCAGTAACGATTCATTCATGCCCCCACCCACATTCATTCAATCACTTATTCATTCATCCACCCCCACATTCATTCGTCCACCCACTTACATTTCATTATTCATTCATTTATCTATTCCTTCACATTCATTCCTTTTTTCATTTATCCACCCCTACATTCATTCGTCCCCACCTACATTTCTTAATTCATTCATTTATCTATTGACTCACATCCATTCCTTTTTCATTTATCCACCCCACATTCATTCGTCCCCCACCTACATTTCTTAATTCATTTATTTATCTATTGACTCACATTCATTCCTCTTTTCATTTATCCACCTACGTACATCAATCCACTTGTTCATTCATTCGTTCGTTTTTCGTCCATTTGTCTTTTAGTTAATCCGTTTGTCTATTCGCCTATTCCTTGATTCGCACTTTTTTATTTTTATATTATTCAATTCATTCATTTATCTACCAATTCAGTTGATTATTATTTCATCTATTTATCATTTCACATTTCATTTATTTATTCATTCATTATTCATTAGACCATTCATCTATCCATCCAAAACCACTTAACCACGGATACAATTCTCTTTTATGCCCATAGCAATCTGTTCTCATTGCCAGGATTGGATAATGGCTCGCTTATAATCTCGGAGTTAATTTCTTAATTGTCGTAATTGTAATAATTTCTCTTCAAATCATGGTTGCAATTCTATTGAGGCATATGACTTTTCCGTACTAGGGTGAAATAAAATTGAACTTTAACTCTTTAATTTGAATTGATAACCGTGGGTAGCTACGGCTACAGAAGTTGGACACTAAACGACATTGATCGCGGTGTGTCGGTCATTATTCTCGTTTCGCGAATCGACAGAGGCCATGAGTCCGTGTGTTCTACGAGCAATTTCCGTTAGCAAACACCGAAACACTAACCCGTACCCTTGAGTGAGATCCCTGTTTCCGACGATCGCCGGCACTTTTCTCCCCATGGAAAACCGTAAAGCCATCGACCCGCGTCACGTAATCTCATCCGATTTCTTTTCAGCTCCCAATCTAGTCAACGTGTCCCCATAGTCCGTGGTCCCCGTTGTAACTACGTACGTACAGTGGTACCTGCTTAATGCGAGACCACATTCTCCGAACAGTATCACATTAATCGATTGATTACATTAAGTGCTATTAGCATTAAGTGGGAAATGCGAGGTTTTGCGACTAATTGAATTTATTTATAAACGAGTCTGCTTCATGAATAAAAAATTCAATAAATGTGAATATTGTCTAAAACATCACAATAGGTAGTATTTACATTAAACGGCGTATAATTACAGACGGAAGCATACTTTAGTGAAGAACAACCGTAAGCAAACAACACGAGCGAATCGTCGAATTATGGTGGCAATCTCAGCAGAAATTCTCAAATTGGTTTGTTACCGTATCAGAAATTATTTCTGGTAAGTAATATGATCATTAACAAAGCACCATCGCTAGAAATCCGCTGTCTATTTTTTAAACGACAGATGGTTAAAGAAATGGTAGTTGTTAATTCTACGAAGCTGGACAAAACAATAGCATGATAACATTGCTATTCGAATGTCTATTTGAATAACGGAATAATTTGTCCAGTCTTGGACGTTAATAATTAGATCGATATGACATGAATTCCAATCTCGATGCGTGGACCAGAAGGTAGATTCGTGATCATGTCTCTTTAATTCGCTGTAATATCGACCAGACGTCGCCAATCTCCATCAAGCAGGCCAACCGTTATTAACTTATTACACTATAGCCGGTTCGATTAGTTCGTGGCCAAGGCGAACGGCGTTTACGCCCGGTCGCCAGGCGTTACATCACATACCGTCGAGATATGACATCCGCCATCATCCTTTTATCTCGCGTTGCTATGGCAGCCGTGGAGTTTCATCTTCATTGAGCGCTGGTGGCCCGCACATCGTACGCATCTATCACGGGGTGGTCGATAATAAATTACTAAACCCGGGACGGATGTAAGCGGTAATACAGTAACTACACGCGCGTCAACGTCAACTGAGTCGAGGCCAGGGTATTTTTATTATCCTGAGGCTCGTATACATATTACTGACTGGGGAAAATAAACGCTCGGCTCGTGGTGTCAATGTTCGCGCCTTCTACGTCCATACATCTCTGTAACGAGCGACAGAGGAAGGATGTAACATGTTTATGTGGTCCGTTTAATACTGCTTCTGTCTTGTTAAATCACCATTGAGATAGAGCGGGAAATAATCGCCCAAGGCACAGATGAGTACACCAGACAGCTTATGTATCGATTTTTGTTACTTTTAGTGATAAACAAAAACACAGGAGACGGCTTATGCCTGGGTTTTTTTAGTAATAGTGATAAACAAAACACAGGAGACAGCGTATGCCTGGGTTTTTTGTTAGTAATAGTGATAAACAAAACACAGAAGACGGCTTATGCCTGGGTTTTTTGTTAGTAATAGTGATAAAGAAAACATAGGAGACAGCTTATGCCTGGGTTTTTTGTTAGTAATAGTGATAAACAAAACACAGGAGACAGCTTATGCCTGGGTTTTTTGTTAGTAATAGTGATAAACAAAATACAGGAGACAGCTTATGCCTGGGTTTTTTGTTAGTAATAGTGATAAACAAAACACAGGAGACAGCTTATGCCTTAATCTATTGGTACTTTTAGTGATAGGCAAAAACAAACAAGACTCATTATTCCTCGATTTTCTGTTTCTATTAGTGGTACATAAACACGCACTAGATACCACATGATCTGATTTTTTACAAACACAAAAATGAACACGAAAACTAAAGACAGGAATTTTTTCAGTTAACGTCAAAGGAAAGTTAAACAAATAAAATAATAAAATCTCGTAGTTTGCCATTTAAGTCTTATGGCTGGCCTCTTTCAATACCATTGTTGAAAGAAGCATCCATATACATAAACACTAATTGTAGCGAATCAATTGGATATATTCGTGTATTAAGGGATATATAGATATGATCTGGTACATAATAGCATCATCATGGATCGTATAATTAATACACTCACTATTATACGCGTAAATATCATGGCCGCCCGCGAGCATGGATACTCGCTTTGTTACCGTGTTCGGTCTCGAATTGTCAGACGCGAACAGAAAGAACGTTCGCACCTGCGCCATTAAAGGTAAATCGAAAGACAAGCACTCGTAAAAATCCAGATTCAGTAACCGATCAACAGATCTCGGCTATACAAATAAATATTCTGCTTATCAAGTAAGGACGTTAAGGCTAATATCTTGTCGATTATTGACCATTTATTACATTTTTCTGGTCATCTCATCGATACAGAATGGGATGTTGACCAATTCCCATAGCAACACCGTGCCTTAGAGGTCAAGCAACAAACCTCCATTATTGATATCGTCTTTAAAGCATCGCTACTTACCCATCAGCATATCCTTATATTACAACATTTTGGAATCGAATACTGTTTGTGGTTGGAGAATCTTTTTTAAGATCAATTACGATTTTTAGTGTCCCTGAAATATTCCTGTATTATTTGTACTCTTTTACAACACTATATAGGCCTACTATTTATTCGTTGCTGACATACTTAAATAACAATAACCAGATTTGCGAGAAGATCCTTATGTCTCACGATTTCTTGCAATTTATAGAGCAAATGTCAACTCCGTCACTGCCCCCCCCCTCCCAAAAAACTATTTCCATAGCATTACGTATTGCAATTTTTATCGAAATACACATACTATATACGTCGTGGGTATCTAATTATCTTAAGACATTATTCTAGTTTGCAACACGATTATTATTCAAGTCCAACTGTTTACATTGATACCTCTCTTGTTATTTGTATAATGTCCCCAGAGTTAAATATGTCAACTCCGTCACAATACTTTTTTCGCCAGTACGAATAATTTCTGTCCGATTCTCTCTATATTTAAGTGCATTGGCAGGGCATTTGTATACATGAGAGTCCCTTTATTCAATATAGACGAAATATTCAATATTTAAATATTCGGTATATTGAATATATACGGCTCAAAAAAAATAATTATGACGGAGTTGAGGTATCAACAGGTGTATCAATACAAACAGTTGGACGTAAATAATTATCGTGTTCCAAACTAGAATAACGTCGTAAGATAATTAGATATAGACACGACGTATTTAGTACGCTTTTTTGATAAAAATAGAATTACATACTACTATGGAAATGTTGAGCCACTCTGACGGAGTTGACTTTTGCTCGAAAAATTGCAAGAAATCGCGAGAAATAAAAAATCTTTTCGCAAATATGGTTATTGTTAGTAATATACAAGTATGAACAAACGAATAAATAGTATATAGCATTGGGAAAGTGTACCAATAAAATAGGAATATTCCAGAAACATCGAAATTGGTCCTATAATTTTTTCACCCCTGTACGCCATACAGACACATCGTAAAAAGAACCAGGCATATATTCTGATATTCACCTCTCGCCTTTTACTACGTAATGTAATATTTAGTTACACGACAAGCATGTTATTTTACAATACAATGCTAATTTTAGGATTTTTGTTAATTACATATCCGAGGACCGGAAGAGTGTTGTGAATATTAACTTGAATGTTAACTTATTTATTGCGGGGTTGACTTCTGGATACTGGATTGGAGGATGTAAGTATATGTGTGAGTCACAAATACCGAGTGCTTGTGTACATGCTAGTACCAGTTCGTACTATTATGCAACCCTATTCAACGATGATAAAGTTGATTCGGTCAGGTGGCTAGCGATTCGTGGGTTGTCGGCAATCTTTGTTATGTCACTGACTTTAGACGTCAGTGTTTCATCGGCAATCTTCGTTATGTCGCTGACTTTGGACGTCAGGTATTCATCGGCAATCTTCGTTATGTCACTGACTTTGGACATCAGTTTTTCATCGGCCATCTTCGTTATGTCACTGACCTTGGACGTCAGGTATTCATCGGCAATTTTCGTTATGTCACTGACTTTGGACGTAAGTTATTCATCGGCAATTTTCGTTATGTCACTGACTTTGGACGTCAGTTTTTTCAGAAAGTGGGATTTCCGTGTTAAGAATTTTTGCTGCAATAATATTTCGCTTTTCAAAAGACACCGTCGTATGCAGAATGTGATTACACGAAAGTCGTTAGGTGGTGCAACCAGTGGTGCGGTGGTTCATGGCCCGTGTAATGGCATCAAAATCGACCACATCATATCAGCGGCAGCGCAATTTTGACTGATATCAGATTGTATAAAAAACGAGTACGCCATATCTTAGCAAATACTGTAATCGACCAGTGTCCTTTCTCATCTAATACCAGGCGAGTAATGAAGTTCTTGATGCGGTGTCGATCGTCCAGACCGAAGCCAGTCTTGACACATAATCCTAATATATTGGATATTGATGTCATCCAAGCACCGGTGACTGATCTGTCTTAAGCGCGATTTGGTATCCGTCTATCGGAAATATTTGATTTAGAAATCTTTCGTAGCGTGGTTGGCGGTGACAGCGGATGCACGCTGGCCATTCGCGTCGCAAGTCACTCTTGCCTGACCCTCGTAATACTCCGCGCAGATCACAATATGTAATTGTTTGTCTCGAGCGAAAACTCAGTTTAACTTTCTGTAAATTCCAACTATTTCCATTAGTATCGTTTATAAAAAGAATCTAAACCTAAACATTGGCATATCAACATAAACTCAAGTCGTATGAAAAACTAAATAAACCGCATAAACGGGGCAATGAGTTTAATAACAGTCGTTTTGATAAATGAAAAATCACTCTTAATATTATTATTGTTAGGATTCAAACTTTGCTGTCGTAATATATTCTTGTCATTATAAGACTCCTGTAAATGTCATAATTTCTGATAAGCGGCTAGCAGGAATACATTGCAAGTATACCGCACCATTTCAGACGCTTGACACAACAGCAGCCATAAATAACTCATGTGCCATATTGTATTATACTTTCAACTTCGTTTGGATTTTACTACAGTTGAATAAATGTATTTTGATGATTTAGAATCTGATCTCTTCCAAATTGTGTTTTATTTCAACACTTTATATATATGAAACAAGAACGTATTATCGGAAAACGTAACATATATCTTGTCCCCACGAATATAGCGAGGATGTTCAGTGTTATTCTTCCCGGGGTTAATGCCCAAGGCGCCGCCGACAACAAGTTGAACTTTTGGCAGTCACTGGATCGTTAGCAGACGGCGACGGGTTGAAGATCGGAAGGGTGGGCAACTTTTCGTAGTTTGGAACCTTTCCTGATCTCGGCCAAAAGGTTGTCGATAATGCAGCCCTCATCGGCACTGGATTTCTCTGGGCCTGAAAGAACAGCGTATAGAATACGATACTTGACTCTGAGTCGCGGTTAGTTGCCATCATTGCCATCATTGCCATCACCAGACAATATAAAACATGAAATAATTATCGTACAGACGCTAAAAGTAACCCAGTTAGTGTGGTTACGATATATCGCCCATTACGAATAATAAAAGTCACCCCCATGAGGTTTTGACAAACTCAGGTAAGAATGAGTAAGAATTAACGCAAGATTACATATACTGGTATACTTGATTAAAACTCCTAAATGATTTAGCTCACACGCCCTAATACGTCTCTATGTCTAATAAATAGCTTATAACGAATGCGCAGAAGCAATAGTGTACTGGACCACTACTATCCGTACAATGATGTTACAAAAACGACGTAGGTATATCTGAAAAAAGGTCGTACTTGACAATTTTTGTGTGGCTGTCTTGTTTAATCTTTCCAGTTTTCTCTGCTCGGCCTTTTCTTCCTGCTTCCGTCTCTGCTCGTTCTCCTGTACACGGTAGATTAACCGATTTACCAGTAATATACTTAAAGGGAAGTCGCGATTTTGGGTATGTTCATTAAACATGCATTGATATGATTGGTTATATGTTTACCACCGATATAGGTGATCAGCCAATGAACTTTAGAGTGAGAGAGTCGGCCTACCTTTATACACTGGCGTGTCTTGCTGACGAACGCCTCGAAGTTCACGATGCATTCGCTCAGTTTGAACTTGGCGAGGTCTTCGCAGAAGTGGTTGGCCAGCCGCACGCTGAGGTCGTCGACGTTCGCCATAGCTTCTTCCAAACACTGCACCTCAACCTTTGCGCTCTAGTTCGTGTCAAAAATAGTGTGTATGTTGTGTAAAACAATTCTTGTGTCTCTATAGAACTAGCCTATAAATGTGGTTAGCACGATACATTGATTAGCCTCACATATCAGGGGTGGGGCAAAATCACCTACCGTGAAAAACCAACCGAGTCTGGGCAGAAAACGGACCTTCTTCCATCCATGCCATTAGCTCTAAACGTCTACAGACAGGCAACATATGTCGCACACTCAACTAAGTCTAAAAAATAAATGGTTATTAACTACATAGCGGGGAGGTAAGCGACATAGTGACCATCCACAGAGTATCTGAAGCACAGCCACGTCAGTGGGAAAAAGCCCTAACAGAACCACGCTGCAAAGGCAACCGAGACGACCATAGGCATATGGGTTTAAGGCGTTTTCTGTACGAAAAACATTACAGGTAGTATATTGGCTAGAGCGGGAATTGAGCGACGGTCCTCTGGATTCAGAGTGAATCAAACGCTCCAACCAATACGCCCCCCAATCAAGCCCCTCACGGGACTCAGTATGTTAGCTTTTATATTCTTAGGTAGAATATATTAATTGCTAATTTTACTGGGTGCTTCATTCTAATTATGCTACTTTTTTCTCGTTACCCAACTTTATATTTTCCCATTTTCCGTATATGATTTCCTTTTTTTGATATTTGTTCTACTTTCCACCGTATTATTCAACATTGTTATCCATTTCATCTAACATTGATCTGTATTACCTGTATACCGTTAGATGTTAATTTTATATAATTTAAGTAATTAAATTATACTCTTAGACCATTGGGATATCGTATCATGTAAAGTGTGTTTGACAGCTCTGCTAATAAGTACAGTTTAAACAAATAAATTTCCTTTCATTTCATTTATTGGTGTGCATACTATTTTATAGTACCATTAAAGTGTCGCTGATAAGTAGTTAGTTGAAGAGGCGCTATAAATACAATAATAACAATCATAATACTAATAATCGATGGGACTAATAAATATGCAATTGAATGAATATTATTGTAAATAATTAAATAAAGAAATCCACTCAATAATGTGCCAAAGACCTAAAAATGACACACGCATCGAGAGAGACGAACTTACTGACTGACACGCGTACTAAGTAAAGGGGCGTTATTACGATCCACTCGTAGTTCATACAGCGCTTGGCGATATAGCTAAGATGATGTTCAATTAACGTAACGATGTTCAACATAGAAACGTGCTACACGAGCTACGAAGACAATAACACGACGTCGATCGTGACCCGATAAAGTGGGACACACAAACAATTAAAGCGCCTCAAGTTTTCGGCGTTATTGGCGACACATGCGACATACAATAAAAACCGACATTGTTTTTTTTTCTTACTCGTATGAAATCCCCGAGTAAAATCTTCACGTCATCATCGGCGCGAGACGTCTGTTTGTAGAGCGCTTCTATTCTCGATGATAATTCCTTTGTTTCGGCTTTCAGACTGTCTATACTTAAGCTGTAAAATAAGGAGTTCAATGATTATAAAACAATAATAACGTAATAACGGTAGTAAAACATATATCATCACGATGCGCCGACAAAGGGATAAGCTGTATTTATTATTGTAGTAGATAAAACAGTGTCATGGAAACCAGCGAGTCTGCGCAGACAGTTGACATTCGTCCATTCACGCCTTTGGTTCCAAACGCCGCCAGCCTAAATACCCCGCACAGTCCGCTCAAACTGTAACAGTTATTATTTACAATGATACGATGAGATATCAAAGTGTGAAGTGTCATATAAACCACCAGAAGAGCGCTCCAAAACACAGCATCATCAGAAGGAAAACGCCCGTAGATCATCACACTGCAAGGGCTAACCAAATCCCCACGCGCAGACGTTGTTTAAGGCGCCACACCCCCCCCCCCCCCCCCCAAAAAAAAAAAAAAAAAACGCCGCAGGTTGTACACCGACTCACCTAGTATTGAAACAGAGTCCTTTTTTCTAATTCCAACGTTCTAACATCTACGATGATTACAATAATCTAGTGAGCGGACAGGTGCTCTACCAGCTGGGCTGTAAATTCAGACTTCCTTCTCTGTATTTAGTCATTTATAAAAAAGACTTTCGAAGACCGACATGTAAAATCGTAATAGTCACTTCACCGATATATTCCAAGGATATCTTGGAAGGAATTGTTTTGCGGCTACCGCCCATTAACGATATATCGTTGGATTCAGTAATACGCTGTGCGAAATGCTCTCTCCGACTCATATGGAATGCCGCGGACATATACAACATTATTAAGTGGCGTTTTCAAAGGCAGAGTGGATGGATACGCTACACCCGACAGGGAGATTCAAAACGTGCTAAACGAAATTCGTGTCAAGATCGTGAAGGATAGAAAATTATGAACCACGTGGCTACAATAAACCAGAGTCACAGAGAATCAATGGCGGTGGCTACCATAATGCAATATACGTAATATGTTACTATAAAATATAAATTTGCATACGCATAATAATTAGAAACCTCGATAAAGCACAGTGGCAAATTTGTCATCAATGGAATTAGTTAGTTGATATAAAAGGTGTCCACTAATGTGACTAACACGGTCGACTCGCCAAGCAAAGCTATCATATACATTGGTATTAAACTACAAAAGAAAATAAGGCAAATGGTGGTCACTGCGTTGTTATTACATAGGTCACTGCGTTGTTATTACAGAGGTCACTGCGTTTTTGTTACAGAAATCACCGCGTTGTTATTACAGAGGTCACTGCGTTGTTATGACAGAGGTCACTGCGTTGTTATTACAGAGGACACAGCTTTGTTAAAAGAGTAAGGCATACCGCGAAGTTAGCTTCAAACACGGCGCCAGATCGTCGAGAAAGCTCAACGCATCCGGATTCGTTTCGAGGCATTCCGACACGAGGTAGTGGAGAAGAGTCATTCGCGGTTTATTCGCTCGCGTGTCGATGAGTTTGTTAAGAGAACTGATCTGAAAGCCGGCAGCGTTGCCCGCGTAACGACCCTGTCGGAAACGAGAGAGTTATTTTGTTTTGAAGATAATTTTATTTCACTCAAAAGAAATTCGGATTGAGTTCGTCAACCAATAACTCGGGTTATCTCTCTCGGACATGACGTTACAACATAAGAACAATGGTGGCGTCTTGAGCAAAAATCATTTACTTGAGTAATAATATACAGAAAAAGAAATATATAAATGAATAATATATATTATGTACATATATACATACATATATACATATATACACATACATATACTATACACATACGTACATACATACATATATAAACATACACACAACATGTGTACATAAACATACACATAAAGCACACAACATACTTTAGAATATCCCATACAATGTTGTGATTGTAATCAAATTCATGTCATCATCTGAATTGCCATCACTTTCAGAGAGAGGGAGGGGTGGGAGGCAGGGAGCGAGGAAGAGAGAGAGAGGGTGGTCTAGATCAATTAATCGACTACAAGGCAGTGTTAAAGTGATGACAATAATACAGGAGTCATAAAAACGGGCTAGAATTCGTCAATTTGTTAACATATCGGTATAGATTCGGATATTGCAGGTTTATCATAATGTCGCTATTGTATACGATACAAAACACAGGAAATACTCGCGGGTGTAGGTCCATTCACCAACATCTCTGTTTTATCGATCTCAGTGTGGGAGATAGAAACATCGACAGCGGATTGTTTGAGCCGATTGATATAGCAGACACGTACTGTGAGTTGTGTGTGTTTAGATATACGTACATTATTAATGATTACGGCTATATTTGTTCGTCATACCGGAAAACACCGGTCCAATAAACGAAATTATTCTGATCGTCGCCAAACGCTATACGTATGTATTCACTATACGTAATAAAGATAACGAAGGAGGAACTTGCAGCGTTGATGAAGTTGCCAATGTGAAGAACGAAGCGAAGAAAGACTTTAATTGATTCGTCATCCATTAGCCGCTTGCACACCGTCTGCAGCGCTTCGACGTCGGGTTTCAGGGATTCAACGATCATGGCGAACTCCATCTGAAAAAAAAACAAGAGAATAATATAGCACAAGAGGTTATCGTCTTCGTTCATATTACACTCAGCAACAACAAAGACTTGCATTGTTCTTATAGTAGTACCAAACTAAGATGAAACGTGCAAAGTATATCATATAAAGATGGCGAAACAACGTCGTGATACATTGTATGAATTGAAAATCCTTTTTCTTTCCGTAGCAGTATGTAGAGTGCATGAGACGTTTTGTCTAAACCTGAAGTACAAAAGTAAAAGTTACAAGACTAACTCGTGTATTTGGTCAATATTTGCTTATGTAGGTCATAGTATCCTTCTTTAAATTATTTTACGATATTTTTGGATCATACATTACTCATGTATGCCTATTTTAGGATTTTGTTGCAATGTGCATCTCAAAATTTTAAGAGGCACTATAAAAATCATAGATTTTTATTTATTTATTTATATATGCTTGCCTTCAAGACCAATCCTTCAATGCGTGTCTTGTACCAAGGGAGACCATTCAGAAGGAGGTAAAAACTCTCGGCATTACCCAACTTAGTCGGATCACCAGTATAACTGGTAACAGCGCTGATCTGAAAGATGTTTTTAGATTTGTTCGACTATATCAACAGAAACAGTGGGTTCGCGGCTTTTTAAAATCTGAATCAAATAATTTCAAGGATAACAATTTCAAACCACCGTTCACATTGATAAAAGTTGTTTAATCTAATGATTATATCGATTAATCAGTTTCATTCATCATACACTCCCGTATAAAGACTAAACTTGATCATGCACGTTGAATCAAAGGGTATGAATAATAAAATCAGTCAGTAAAAAGTGCTGCCTCAAATACTGAATCTTCTACATTTACTTGGAAGTAAATTAAAGATCGATAGTCATATCTTTGCGATGAACTAGATTTGGTACTTTCTAATTGAGTATTCTTTCAGAGACGGATACGGAAGACGCTCGCATCACACCCAAAAAGGCGCTAGCACTCTAACTGAGGTACTCTCCCACCTCATCTGGCGTGGGGAGAATCTTCTCCAAACCCTTTAGTCTCTCGATGCCGATGATATCGGCCGCCCCATCCTTGAGGAGCTGGACGACCACTGCGTTTGTAACCTTGAACTGCTTCAGGAAGATGTTGATGCTCATGCTTTTCTTTGGATCCAGCAATAGCACCTGCAACACATCTCGCGTCCTACATCCGTCACCAAAATCGAACGCTAAAAATCCAACATCTGTAATAAATATCTCGCCCTACGTCTGTCATCAAAGCCGAACTATACGTTTAACTGGAATACCTGTTACAGATATCACGCATTCTACATCTGTCATCAAAGTCGAACCATAAAATCCAACAGTTAAACCTGTAATACACATCCGAGATATGTCTTCAAATCCAAAATATAACACTCAATAATAAAAGTATTATGTCATCAAAACCGGTTTATAAAATCCGACAATACACCTGAGCGCTATTAATAACGGGGCACGCGTGTTGACTGTGCATACATATACTGTAAAAAAACACGATAGTGATTCCAAAACTTGTCTGGCGAATAGGCACTTAACGTTTATACTATATTAAATATTGTGGCCAAAATGCATGTACATAGATATAGTACATAGAATTTCAAAAAGAACGCCACAATAAATAATAATAATGATAAAAATTATAATAATTATACTAATAATAAAACGATGATTGTGCCCTGAGTAACGAAAGTACGTACTTCTGTAGGAGCTTTCTTCGTCGTCTCAGACGGTGCTGTCGGGGTTACATTCTTCTGACTGAAGAGTTGTTCGACTTCGTCGTAATCAACCGGAATCTTGTCCTTCATCTCAAGAACGTCATCCCAAACGTTGTCGTCGTCTGCAACAAATGATTAATATAGAACACCCGATGAGTGTATCAATCCTAGTCGTTTGAAACGCCATGTTGTTTCTTCGATTAAAGTGAATTATCCGCCTCGCTGTCAAGCAAACGAAGAGTGGTGGCCAAATATTTTGCTTGAATAAATAGTTGGACTATATATCGCAAGCTGAATAACCTTAGAAATATTTTATTGCACGTAAAATATGGTCATTTATTTACTTAATTCTTCAAAATATAATATCACGATTGTCAGGGCAGACATTTGGTAGCTGGTAACAATAAGAATAAATGAGGAACGGAACTAACATTTATCAGGCTTGATTTTTGTCCAGTTGAACATTCTCATTTTATGTTTGGGCGTAGGTGTGCGTATAGTATCGTTCCTCGTTAGTACACCGTGAGTAGCTGGCTGTGCTGCTCCAGGATGGGGTAGCGCTCCTCGAAGTGGCGGTGCGCCGGGAGGCGGTGGCGGTATTCCGAGAGGAGGGGGAGCTCCCGGTGGCAGTGGCGGTGCTCCTGGAAGGGGGGGTGGTGGTCCTGGCGGAAGAGGAGGTGGTGGCACTCCTGGAAGTGGCGGGGGTGGTCCTGGAGGAGGTGGTGGTGGCGGCGGTGCTCCTGGAAGCGGGGGTGGCGGTCCTGGAGGAAGAGGAGGTGGTGGCGCTCCTGGAAGTGGCGGGGGTGGTCCTGGAGGAGGTGGCGGTGCCGGTAGCAAGACTGCGAATTGGGACTGCTTTTCCCCGGGGAGATGTGGCGGTGGTGGTGCAGGCGATGGCTGTTGCGCTACTGGCAACTGCCGTCGTATAATTTCTGAATTGTCCCCCGTTGTTGACAGTAGCTCACGTTGTGAATCTGAATCACCATTTATCATTTGCGCATTTCCACGATCCTTGCAAACATCTTCATTCGATTTTGTGCTGGGACATCGATTAGCCGAACCACCTTCTCTCCTCGAGTCAGTCTGAACCGATATGGATACCGTGTTAGTCCGTACACCATACTCCCCACAGTTGTATAATTTATCGAACATCCGTGACTCTTTCTTTAAATTACTGAAACGGCTGATCAAATCCCGTAACTTCGACCAGTTGGATTCTCTGAAAAAGACCGAGGTTTCAATTAGAACATTTATAATTGGTCTTGAAAGAGCACCAAAAATAACAGTTATAAATATCGGACACGATTTCATCATCCGCGAACGTTCAAACCTTTACATGTAAAATATTAGTATGTATCGTGGACTTAATTAAAAAGATCAAAATTACAAAATCTTTAAGAATTATGTTCATGTTATTTGTTACCTTATTAGGATAGTTATTAGTGTGTTATAAAATAGGTGTTTTTTGTCTTTAGGTGTTCTTATATTTTTATCAGAGTAAGAAAAAAGTAAATAAAGATAAATGTACAAATGTACGTGTTATTATCGGCGTCAATCTCCATCCCGAGTAAAGTCTGGAGAATTGAGAGCAGGGCGTCGGCGCTCGGGGTGTTGTAGACCTGTAATCATTGTAGGCCTGTGGTGAACCGGTAGTTATTGTATACTTGTTGTGAACCGGTAATTAATGTACACCTGTTGTGAACCGGTAGTTATTGTATACCTGTTGTGAACCGGTAGTTAATGTACACCTGTTGTGAACCGGTAGTTATTGTATACCTGTTGTCAACCGGTAGTTATTGCACACCTGTTGTGAACCGGTAGTTATTGCACACCTGTTGTGAACCGGTAATTATTGTAGACCTGTTGTGAACCGGTAGTTATTGTAGACCTGTTGTGAACCGGTAGTTACTGTACACCTGTTGTGAACCGGTAGTTTGACAAATAAAAACTGATGAGACCGTTAAAAATCAGTCGACTATTATTTTTACCACACAACTATGTCTGTATCACAAAACTGTAGCAATAAAGGAACGCAATGCGACAAAGAGTTAAAATTCAAACTAAATTACCAGTTGCTCAACCATTGTGGATTGTTTTTTACTGTAATTTATTAAGAAAGTTTATAACTTTGTTTCTGTTAGACTCTCACACAGATATTATGCCATCACGTGTTCATTTCAATAATTCTGCTCACCTTTATGTAAGTATGTATGTATATAAGCATGTATGCCTGTATGTATAGGCTGATTACAGAAGTAATCGTTGCGATAGGCCATCTTGGGCCCTTATACAAAGCTAGCCTATTAATGTGACAATCTGATTAGCCTTATTTATTAAGGGTCGGGGGTGAAACACCTAGTGTGAAAACCCCACCGAGTCTGGGCAGACAATTGACCTTTCTCCATTCACGCCACTGGTTCCAAATGTGTACATATGAACTACATATGTCGCACACTCCGCTAAGTCTATGATAGGTCCATGTTTATTTCTAATGAGATGATGAGCGTATGAGATAAAGGTAAGCGACATAGAGAGCAGATTTAGATCATCTGAAGCACAGCAGATGTCAGAGGGAAAAAGCCCCAACAGAACCACACTGCAAGGGCTACCCAGACCACAGTTACTATACTGGTCAGAGCGGGATTTGAACCAGGGACCCTTGGATTCAAAGTAAAACGCTCTAACCACTACGCCACCTGCCCCTTTATGGATGTAATAGAGCATAACGGATTTGTTGTCAGACCTTCTCTAGGAGCACGTTAAATATCGTACGAGGATCTGTGATGTCGACACCAGACGGTTGCATGGCAGAGATCTCTTCATCGTCGCTTTGCTTCTCGTCTTCGAAGACGTCGCATTGGATGTTGAGATTATCGTCATCCGCGTCACGAAGAGATGCGATGACGTCGAGAATGTTTAGACCTGAGACGGACAAACAGTGAGAGAAGGGCTCATTAAGATTAGATAAGGTTTTGCTATTATACGTAGCATCCACTTAAATCGATGTTTTTGGTACCTCCTTTGAGAATAGTTTTTTTAGTTCTTTTTGTTAGTATGGCTTAGAAACACGGAATGAACCACGCGAATAGACACAATAATTCAAATAAGTACTAACTGCCTTTCATTACCAGATGTAATCGTTGCCGAAAATAGATCGGATAAAAGGGGTTTACTCTGATGACACATACCCATTGCGTCGCCGACTATGACCGTTGGTTGGGGAAACGTGAGTTCATGGTATTATATTCACAAAAGGGGATCCGTATAAAAATCTACTAAATAAATATGGAAAAAAGCGTTCGCCATGCCATACGGATAAATGCGGGTACGAGATAAATGAGTTCGGGATAACCGAGAGTAGGCTGTGAAATAATCGTTTAGGTGAAAACGACAAAATATTTATTACGTATTGAGATTATTCATTACCCATTACTTCGGTGCAATCACAGCATTCTATATCAAAGGACCTCCGAGAAAATCCGCTCGCGAAAAAATTAAATTAAATCATATAATCAGGTGGTATACCAATTTTGTTATCGGCGTGCGAAATAACAGCGTTTTGATCGCAAAGCAATTCTTGACTATAATGATCACGGATTCTGTAGCATAAAGACAACCAAAACTCGAATGTCGCATTCAAAATGGCGATATTGTGGGTAACTTCCGGTTTTACCTCTTGATTGACGCACACCTTTTTCAGGTCGTGGTAGACTGTACGTAACAGTTATTGTGAAATGTCGTTCATCGATCAAGGTAATGTTTCGCGCGAACACGAACCAGATGTGACTTCGTTAATTATTCACAAATTTAGCGTTACAGTTTTATCATCCAGTGCCTAGGGTGGTTCGGTGAAGTCGCAGCAGAGTCGAGATTGTTATCGTAGCTGAGCTACGCCGAGTCCTGGCCGTTCACTAGGCCAAGTTTGGATCGCTACAACGACGACCAGTCACTCGGCCAACCTTGGATAGGTAAATTGACTAGCAATAGCTGGGGAAGTAAACAGACAGATCGCAGGAAGCACTAGCCCCGTATTTGAGGACTCGCGGTGTCTCGTTCAGTAATAGCCTACAGAAATGAAATTGGCACCTACGCGAACATCATGGCCCCGGAAGGAGGTTACGTTATATGCAGGTTGTGGTACTGTTTCTCCCTTATGGTAATTTTACATTTTCCGTATTTACTTCTTACGTGAAGATAACTCAGATATTAAAGTTCCTCTGTGCCTTAAAACCTTACCTATAAACTCGGAGCGTACTTTGGCCCGTTCTTGCAAGTCGACGGTGCCGACAAGAATGCAGTTTACGAAAGCCATGAGTGCCGTTTTGTACAAGACCAACTCGGCCGTCTTCAGTTCATTCACGATTATACTGAAGCGGTACCTCTGCATCTTAGCTGTCTGCAAACAACAAATTTTGCTCAGATTACTGTATCCAAGCTCGTAAAAATGTTTTCTCCCGATATATTTTGTCCATCAGAAAACAAACACGGCGAATATGATGTAAATATACCGACACAATATCGGAAAAAGATATATTTTAAATAGAGCATTATGACCAAAAGCCGACCCCCTGATTTATACGGCAACTTCCGCTCAAAATATGGAATTCTTCGTTAGCCTCTTAGACCTACAGGTAGATGGGTTAGATGAGACCGACTGATCTACTGTATTTGGTACCTATATCCAATTTAATGCGAAACTTGAATAAAAATATCGAATGACTATATATAAAATTATCCTAATATCGCCTATCTCTATAAAACGCTATTTGTACTAAGATTCGAAAAATGCTAGCGAGACAATGCTACTCGTGAAACGCGAGGATGGGTAGCTGCTTTCATAAAACATAAATTTAATGTGATTCCTTTCTTGTGCGTTTATCTCTCTGTCGATATGAACGTCGACATACAATAACTAAGAAGCGATAGACGATAGCATGGTTCCTCAGTCAGTATCTTAGTCATATATTGACAGATTCGACCAATAACTCTTTTATAATCGACTTTATACATCGACATAAGAAATAGACCTTGTAATTTTCAAAAGCGTCGATAGACAAATCGTAACCCTTGCTTGAATACACACAGAGCGCCGAGAATAACTCAAAAACTTGTATCTTGACCATGACGTTGTTTGTGTCGAGAGCTGAAAGCAATACGATTAAAGCTCATCGATTCAACAATTCGTAAAAAAGAAATAAAACTAACCATAGACTATCGAAGCCACTAAAAGAGGATTTGTATCCTATCACAGCCTCTCGAGCAATTCTAATGAAGATAGGTTGCCCGATCTAGCTGAGCATCCAACTATCAAATAACAAGCATTTTTCGTGTCACTCGATTACGTGGGGTTCACCACAGAAACTGGTGCTCGCGATTTCTCCTAAGATTTACACAAGTAAAGAATTTAGGATCTTTATAAAACGTTTAACACGTGACACTCACCCATTGCGAGCTTTCGCGTGTAGTCTTCGTGCTGGACTAAATACTCAAGACCCAGTTTAGAATTGAGAACGCTTTTGATACACGATATACATTCAAGAAGATTGAGTGCGTCCGACAACCTACTAACACGCCGTTTGCCGGTAGTTTCGACGAGATCGAGTAATTCGTCGAGTCCCCGCGCGTCAAGGAAACCTTGCATCCAATCCTTCTCATTGTTCTTGATCTTCTTCTTCAACATACCCAACGTCTTTATCGTCGGAACGTTCAAAAGACTCACGCATGTTTCTGGGTCGCAATAATCTAGGTCGAGTTGTCCGGTGATAGTTTGGTTTACCTTACGGCGAAAATCGTCGAGAGGAAAGGATTTCCGTTTTGCCATTTTAACGCTTTGGTCGATAGCGCTGTCTCTCGTTGTCGCGTTACCGTTCGCGATCTCTGCGTCATCGCGTGCTATCGGCGCGCCGTTTACCAGCCAGGCGTCCCTGGCAGACTGCGAGCGATATTTGCAGACTGACATTCTCTCCGCGTTAAGCGAATGCATCACGCTTAATTATATGCAGACACGGTATTTAGTAATTAGTTAATTACACACGTACATGCTATTGTTTTAGATGGGACCGCTTGGTAGTGATGACTCTAGCGTATTAACACGATTGGTGACCTTAAATGCCGCTCCAAAGAGTTATAGTCGGTGTTCGTAAATTCGTCTCCTGAAAAAAAGAAAGAAAAAACGTTGCACTAACGTTCCGTGATACTAATCTCTGTTCATGGCGGCATAATGTTCACATTCGAGGTATAACGAACGATGTATTCCTCTTCCGTGTAGTTGCATGGAATAAAATAACCATTAACATGTTAAATCGATCGATTTTGGCCTTCATGCCTGCATAGAGTCCACGATTGAATAAAAGCTTGCAACGTTAAATAATAAATTAAGCATGAAAACCAACTTATTAACAGAGATAGTAGATAAGTCAAAGCGTTAAAATACTCGATGAAAAGGTTTGAAACCACCGGCCAGTCTGCTTTTCTGTGATGATTCTCTATCTTGTATTTTTGGGATAGACTCGCTTTATTGGCTGAACTTGTGGTCTCTGAATGTTTAACTCTCCATTCAAGTTCGTTGTGGAACATGCTATATTACGGTGATATGTGATTATCGGAAATAATATCGCGTACAAAGTCATTAGTAGATAATCAATAAACGCGCGACAACGAGGCATCTCTGATCACAGCTTTTTACTATCACAGATCGTTGAATGCCGTAACTGTTTCGGCCTGTCCGTTTACATACATCGAATCGCTTGTGTTTGTTACACGTCTCAACTGGACCGGTCCGTGGTTTACTGTGTGCGTGCTGCCACTCGTAAACAAGGGATTCTTTAATGTTTTACTGGGGATTCGTAATTTTTTGCGGCTTTATACAAACAGCGATTTACGTGATGTTTTATGTTTCTCCAGACGGACATGGGTCTAGGGGCTTACTGCGTGTGGGTGAGAGAGGTATACTCGGCCTCTATACCGTAGACCAAGAGATAAAACCTCGTGGTAAAGAAATGACATATCCGTTTTTGACCGCAGGATTAACGTGTAATGATATGCGAAGACACGGCGAGCGTAAAGGTAAACTATGGGCTGGCAGCGCGCCCCCAGTTATATGCCCCTATAAGGAAAAAACATCTGCAAAGCTATCACCAAGAAAGGAGAGAAGTCAGGTAACAGCGAATAATTCATTCCCAGATTCTTCTAGAAATTGCAGACGAAATCAGTTTGCCGGATGTCGAAACCCTAAAATTAAAATAATGGAAGAAATTGAAATAAAAAATCTCATCTCTAATGCTTAAGTTGTTGCTTGACCAAGATATAATTCACCGTACTTGCAACCAGTCAATCCTCCATCAATAAATAAGTTCAGGAATCAGTGCCTCTAATGTTCGTCGATAAAAAAGGACGATAACTCTACATTACGAGCTTATTCCCTCCCCATGTTACTTGACCTTATTAAACTACCCTGGAGTAACGTCTTACGTATGCAGTAAACCAGTTCTCATCTATCTTCTAAAATCTCGATCAACCCATCGGCACGTTCAACCCCTCATCTTCTCGCACTCTCGCGGTGTCTCGGGCGGTTTTTTATTATTTGTTCTTCCACTAGACATTCGGCAATCCTCTAGTTTTAGCCACTTAAAAGTAAACTCAACACGTGCTTGTTTAACATCGCTTACGGCAAATAAACCAAGAAATCTGTCTCTTTAATTATATCCATCAATTTTTGACATATATAATCGCGCTATAGTTATATCTATCTTTGTAAACTCTATACATCCCGATGATCAACAGTTCACCCATCGTGGAGATCTAATGCTACAATCGGGGATAAATGACTCGCTGAGCTTCATCATAGAAAAGCCGACAGACTTTCTGTCGTGCGGCTAATGCTCTTACAACCCGTCTATCTGCTTCCAATATTCTTTCCTCATTCCATAGAATATTAAACGAGACGCGGTGAGAATTTTGGAACTCCGACCAAATGGAACAAAAATAATGAAAATTGCAAATTTTACCCTTTCATCCTCATCTAAACGGTGTGTCTAGAAATTTCTAGGGATTTTATGGTTATCCCATGAACTTTTAATTATAAACATTCGGGATATATGCCGCTTTGATGAATAATCTGTTGTAAGCTTTTATATAAACATATCAATGAACTCGAGGGCTACATGTAACCTATTGAAAAATACTTACTCCACCCGCACATTTGAAAAAGTCTGGCCACGTTTGGCCTACCCAGATGAAACAAAACCCTCGTCTTAGCAATATTTTCATAAACGCATGACCTTAATAGGAATGATATAGAATAGATTATGTATTTAAACTATCTATTAAAAATAGTACAATAACATTACGCTTGGTCTGAGCAGTGAAAAGCCCAGCGGTAAAACATAAATTTGCATAATATTTACATTATTACTCTCGTAGCCTAGAGCGCGCGTTTGTGTGTCTCTAGTGATAAAACCATGTGTTCATCGTTTCGCCTACACTATTCTACATGGTACTATACTATGTATCACTATCAACACAATATGCTGTGTTGTGCCGTACCGTACTGATTGGTCCCACATTTCGTGCAGTTTACTTCACTTTTAACGTCGTGTATATATACAGCGACGTTTGTGTCGGATAAATCACATGAAAATATACGATTGGGACGTTTATCTCGAATATGGGCCTGAATATCTATCTACGATTGATAGCCTTCCACTTTACACAATAACCGGTATTAATAAAACATGATAGAAAAACACAGCGAGAATAATGCCTTGCGTGAGGCCGGCTCGAACCCACCATCTTGAAATGACCGGTAAGGAGCTTGACTTCCTGAACCGGTCAGTTGGAAGCCGTGAGTTGGGGGTCGACTGAGGGTGGGATTCCTCTCGCGTACAACTCCACTTATATTCACGAACTACTTTGCTTCCCCCATTAACGGTGGATTAATAAGATATACATTTGTTTAGATAATCAAAAGCATTTACATGACAAAACCTCGACAGCGACAGGTTATATAAATGAGTGAATGGGCTCGTGGTGTGTCCTGAATTGACCTGATATATGTAAATATATTTATATACAATGTTATCATAAATTATGCAGCGTAAACATAAAGGCGTATCACGGCTTCATTTATATGAATGTCAAATCAATATGTAAACCTAATTTAAATTGTTATTTGATTAATGGACGTTGATTAGTTGCCAATAGCGACGTTTACATCACGTTCATGCGCACATGTGCAGAGTCATTTTGGGACGGAATGGCTGTCGGTTGTCACAGCGCTGGAGAACCATATGCTGTTGTTTTCCCCCTCCGCGCTTGACCTGATTCGGCGTGAATTTTTATCTATCTATGAACTAAACAATACGAGCTAAATCCACCATGAAATATCAATCGTAAGCGTTAAAATTTGCGAAGCCCGTCGTTCGCTGGCGTATTTTACGAACCTACCCCTGCACCCATTAAATCAAACGCCATCCTGCTAATGTACCGACGGTACACCATAAGATGACACATAGCATATTCACATTTCTACTGCGGTTACATTCAGAGTATCTATAATCCCCGAGATGGTGCAGATGTCTGTTAACTCCATGACACTCTGATTAACGACCCCACTCATACACATTTCGATTTTACTAACAAATTGCTTAAGAAACACGTCTAGTAAAATGAATACTCGGAAATAACGCATTTACTCAATTATTGATTACCTTATCGATAAAAACCTAATAACTGGAGGGAAATGAACAGAAAAAATCTGTTAGACGGCAATGTTATTAGTGCACTTTAAATCATATATTTCATTTAATAATATTGCCACAATAAACAATCTACATTATTATCATTATTATTATATAGAACTCTATACCCTATTCCCAAGTACATACCAAAATCGCGGAGAGTGATCCGTACGTGGTAAATGCTACTACACGAGCCTAACTAGATAAGAATTTATACTTCGTAAGGGAATACCGACGTATCGGTGCTACGAACGGCGGTGAATGCGGGCGTAGATTGGGGTTACATTCGCCGCACAGTGACTGAATGAGTAAACGACTTGCTAAAGGCGTCCATACACACACGAGCTTAATATAATCTATGCAAAAAACCCTGCCTCTAGACACAATTTATGTCGAGCGATGCGTAAGGCGGCGAATACAAACAAGTGCGCGCAAACATCGCCGTCATAACACGAAGGACGCGATAAACAAGATGGCGGCACGCTTCTATAGTTATATAGAGTTCTCAAGTCATACTTACCTCTCGAATTGAGGCGCCTTTTAATTCAATTTTAATTTTCAACTTTATTGAAAGTAGAGACTCGGGCTATCTCCCACAAGTCCCAACACAATCATCTATATCCATACGACAATATATAAATATTAAAACACACAAAATGTACATGAAAAAAAAACATATGTGATGGTAATTAGGATAGCCAATGTGGTTTTATAAATAGCTGGAGAAAAATGCACAGGAAAAAACCTATACCCCTGATAGCTATATATAGCTATATACAAAAATACATGAGTGTGATATGTAAATGTCCTATTTGTCCGGGTTGTCAATTTTTCCTTGAAAATACGACAAGTACGACAATCAGTATATATGAAACGCACAAAAAGTACACGAAAAGCCTACATACATAGCTATATACGAAAAACAACAGTGGGATTTAGATTTCTTATCTGATATCGTTAACCATTCGTTGAAAAATACCGATGACATAATATAAGATTCCGTGACTAGTATAACCGGGAGGGTATTTGTAATGACAAAGCACAAAAACAATACACTACCAAGTACACCAACTAAAACAAGTCGGCCTATTGCGTATTTAGACTTAGCGGATTAATTGACCCCAAGACGGGCTGTTTTGATTTATTTTATAGTATGATACTGATATAAACCGCTGATAGTGATATAAAAGCGATAAAGGAAGAGCTAATTAATGGCGCCGATGCAAGGTGACGGTTTTTATTGATAAATCCCAAATGACAGCTCAAACTGCCGTTCGTTCTCCCCCAATGCAAGCGGTTTCCAATAAATCTGATATCTCAACAAAACAAACTACGCATTAAAGCCACGTTTACGTTAATGTTATATAACTTTATCCCATTATAGCCCCTACTCCCGAACATTAGGAGACCCAACAATGGCCCTTACGTCTGCAATCAGTCATTGCGTCATTGTGTCATCGAGTCATTGTGTCATTATGATTCTCAATATTATACAGATCTTTTGTATGCCCCAAAGCTCACTTGTCGTGACACATACCAACGCCGCGCAGAGACGTGATTATAACGGGAGAGCCATTAATGTACCGAAAATCGGCATTCACCTGAGGGTGTAGTCACCAAGTTGACCAACTTGGCCGACAGACCGGACGACCAACGACGCGACAACGGGAATCTAACGCATGCTTGACCTGATCTTGATACCTTGACCGTATCTATAATTACCAGGCTGCACTAGTACATCATACAAGCTAGAGTATAGGTCAAGATAGTAGCGTACGATATTCGAGTGTCAAGACAAGATTATTGTGATAAAGATTTGAACATATAGCTCAAGCGCGCATGCTTGCACCCTTCTTCGATAGCAACGTCGTGAACCAGACCTATCTATATTTGTGACAAAACAAGATTAAGTCTAGGCGGGGATTCGATCCTGAATCTAGAAGCTCCACATCATTCATGGTAATTGTCTCTTTATTTAAGTAATAATACTCTGAAGATTTCGGTATGCCGTTGTCTGGACCATCATGAGCCCTTACAAAGCTAATTTATGATCAATGCGAAACGGGGATTAGCCCCAGTTGTTATGGGTGGGGAAAACACCACCGAGTGTCGGCAGGCAGTTGACCTTCGTTCATTACAAACAGCCTACACATGTAGCACACTCTGCTAAATCTGTTTATAGTTGATGATTATTATCATTTAACGCGATGTTAAATAGTTGTCCCATCAGAGGTATAGGTTTTTTCCCTATGTATTTCTTTCCAGCTATTATCATTTACAATGAGATAAGAGGATATGAAAAGAAATTCCATTGATTTATAGTTCCCTTTTAACACAGGGCTATCAAAGACACTTTACAAATTCACGGTTATTATGATTAACTGGGAAACACAAGGAATACGGTTCAAAATCGAACTTGGTATAGCATGAATAAATCGAAACTAAAGTAGGCATATACAGTCAGATCACATATTAAGAAAATATATCTGAAAATGTTACAGCAGAGATCGGATATTTGTGTTACCCACACTTCAGGACTCTTGAGGAATACTGTTGAGGAATATGCGAAAAATTGTAGAAATTCCAAAACACGTTGTGTTACATATAAACTCGAACAGGACTTTTATTATAGTAATGACACATTACAAATTTTTGATGATCGTAAATTAGTTAATTTCGAATTCCTAAATAGCGGTACCAACCTAGTAATGACTATTCCAAAGTACATATTTGGCTCATAACATTTTACTTGACTCTAAATATAGTAGCTGCAAATGTAGCATAAGGATGACTTCAACGAATACAATTATTTCCAAAATATACTCATTCCACAAGTTTTGTCAAAAACTAAGTTCTCACTAAATCTCCTGTATTAAATATTATGGTCAAAAGACATTGACATGAAATACGCCAGTAACTTTTACTCTTACAATGTTATCTATCTGTAATGTCATATAATCTATTAAGTAAATATTAAGAAATTATTAACCAGTTATCAATTATGAAAATCAGAGTACAATAAAAGTAACCTTTCCTACAATGTACCTATAATCATAATTCTTAACTACATATAGTCACCTAAGATACATGTATGATAATTAGTACAGTACCTGTTGAGGAATATGCGAAAAATTGTAGAAATTCCAAAACACGTTGTGTTACATATAAACTCGAACAGGACTGTCTAAAATTCCATTGCAGTCATAATTATAGGTTTATACACGTGATGCCGTAGGGTAAAGAAAGTATAGTTCACTAAGTTTTATTATCTTACACCCAGGATGTGGTATAGCCAACCAATTATGATCAAAGTGATAAGAGGCAGAGTTGTACAACCCTGTGTGATTTACTGTATAAGCATAATGTATGGGTGGTCACGGGCATAGTATGTGGCCATGTAACATATAACCTCAAACAGATCATCAACGGCGTCACAAACACCGGCCCCCACGGCAACTCGTGCATTGACCTGATATTTATACCCAAACATCTCCGAACCCACAATCATGGTATTCTCACTCATTTCATGCATGGCGGCCACACTTGGCATAACTGTACATACATCTCGATAAACACCACTATACAACGACAGCCTCGACAACTTATTCAGCGAAGAAACTATAAACATTTTGATGAGACCAACTTTTGCCATGACGTCGCTTCATTAAACCTATCAAGCCTTACTAACACAGCTTTTTCCTCTGCATGAACGTGTTGCTTATCTCGAAAACTCTATTGCTTATCTACTGGACCATCATGCACCATACAAAACGCTCCGGTTGCGACCATCACGTAAACCCTGGATTACTCCACCCATTATCAAACTAATTTCACTCAAAAACCGTTTATAAAAAAGGCACGTGAAACTGATAAACCTCACTCTTCCAACAATTTCGCGAACGTCGAAAAAGACTCAAATATCAACTCCGATTCTCTAAGTCAGCATACTTTCACCGGAAAATTAACAACTCAAAACCCTATCAAACTTGGGACATAATTAAAGAAATAACTAATGACTATAGGAAACCATCTAATATCCCCCAACTAACCTCCTCTACTAACAATCAGCTAACTGATTCACAAGATATAGCTAACGAACTCAATCATTTTTCAGCGCCATTGGCTCTACTATAACCTCATGACTTCGTAACTATTCCGATCCTGTTTGTCAATGGAGGCTTTAGATGGCTTTAAATTCGTACCTGTTACATACTCTGACGTTGACTTTGCATTAAAATCACTATCCAATAACAAAAAGGGGGCATAACCGAGACACCAGCTTTTATTTACAAATCTATCTCTCATCTCATCATCCCACATTTAACATCTGTCATCAATGAAATTATCACAACAGGAATCTTTCCCAACCCATGGAAAACAGCACTGATTTCTCCCATACCCAAAACCACAGACCTCACCGAGGCAACGAAATTCAGGCCTATTTTATCTTTGCCAAACCTATCCAAGCTTCCAGAAAAACCTATCCAACCAACAAATCCGACATTATTTAGGAAAAAACTTACTTCTGTCACCCAGGCAATACGGATTTAGGCCCAACCATTCCACAACAGCGTTACTTTTGCAAATTACCAATAAATGGCTTAACATCCTTGACAACACTACTGGCGATAGACACATCTGTCTCACTGCTCTTGACATACAAAAAGCATTTGACTCCAT
>WURV02169638.1:0-14478 GCA_011762755.2 Epimenia babai | reverse complement strand
GATTTTTCCCACATCATGCAGCTGGAAGAAGAACTCTTTGAGGGAGATTCCAGCGGCACTCTTGGCCCCTACTATGTGCGGCTGTGTTGCGAGTTTTTTACAGAAAGCTGCTTTATTGCCTATGCGGGGGACCGCCCTGTGGGCTATTTGCTGTGCTTTGTGCGCAATGGGGAAGCTTACTGTACCACGTTGGCGGTTATCCCCGAGTATCAAGGTACGCGGGTTACCCATATGTTGCTGCGAGCATTCGTGCCGAGCTTGCTCCACACCTGCAAAAGCTGCTGGTTTACCGTCGACGAAGCCAACGCCGCCGCCCGGGCGCTCCACCGTAGCCTGGGCGCCACGGAGGTGGGATTTCGGCCAGATTTCTACGGCGCTGGGGACGGCCGCATCGTTTCCCGCATCGACCGGGACGCGTTTGAGCGTTTGCGTGGCAAATATGAACGGCTTGGGCTCGCCCGGCGAAAACCTGTGGTTGCGGTGGCTTAGCCATGAAGGCCTCCTTCAACCGCAGCGAGAACACGCCTCCTCTGGCGCCCGCGCCTATTCAATCAAGCGTGGCAACTCCCGCCGCGTGGCGCAGCGCGAAGCAAACGTGGAATGGTGTGGCGTTGATTCGAAAGATCCAGCGCTATCTACATCACAACCCCGTGCTGGGCCCCCTGTCCAAACGCCGGGGGCTTTCGGCGTTTCAGCGGGTATGCGGTGACGTATGTGAAATCATGCAAGTTCACACGGGCATACGGGGCGGCATTCCCCCGGGCCCCTGCATCGTGGTTTCAAACCACCTGGGGTATCTTGATCCATTCATTATTGGAAAAGAAAGACCCTTGGCGGCCATTTCAAAAGCGGAAGTGGCAGGCTGGCCCGGTATTGGGAATGTGGGGCGGCAACTAGGCATGATCTTCGTCAAGCGGGGGGATGTGGTTTCCTCGGCCCGTGCCCTGCTCAAGGCCCGGGACTACCTCACCCGGGGCATGAGCGTGTTGAACTTCCCCGAAGGCACCACCAGTCACGGCCGGCACCTCTTGCCCTTCAAGGAGGGCATCTTCGGATTGGCCCGCAAGCTCAACGTGCCCGTGGTGCCCGTACGGCTTAGCTACGCCGACGCGAACGTGGCGTGGGTGGGCGACGCACCTTTTTTGCCCCACTTTTTGCATCTGTCCAGCAAACGCCGGATTGACGCGACAATGGAGATCCTGGCGCCCCTATGGCCGCGGGATTTTTCCGATACTTCAAGCCTGAGCGCAGCGGCCTATGGCCAGATCTGGCGCCGATACCCCGCTTATCGCATCCTCAACTTACCCAAGAATAGCCAGACGGCGCCCAGCTGCGCCGGGCTTTTGGAGACACCCATGGACCACGATCCCGCTTTGGCATACATCCGCCACGGCCAAACCCCCTTCTTTCGGCAATCGCTGGCGGATTTTACCAAACAAGGCAGCGACTCCTACGCCGGCGCCGATGCTGTGCTGGTTGGCGTTCCCTACGACGGCGGCAGCACCTACCAGCCGGGTAGCCGGCTTGCGCCCTACCATCTGCGTCGCGTTAGCGCCTTCATTCAAAGTTTCCACCCGAAGCTGCAGGTGGATGTTTTCAAAGAGCTGCGGGTGAAAGATGGCGGCAACGTGGCCATTCCGCCCTTTGCGCCGGCTGCGGTGCGGGAGCTGGTTCAGCGAGAAATCCGCAATATTATCCAGGCAAACGCTGTTCCCTTCATTGTGGGTGGGGACCACTCCATTGCCCTTCCCAGCATGCGCGCCTTGGCCCACCGCCATGGCCCGCTCGCCGTGCTGCATGTGGACGCCCACCTGGATACGAGCGGGCCGGAGATTTGGCATGAGCCCTTCCACCACGGCACGCCTTTTCGTCACGCCATCAAGGAGGGGTTGGTTGCGGAAGGTGCCCTCTTGCAAGTGGGTATTCGCACCACCTGGGGCTCTGCGGAGGACGCCCACATTAGCCAATCCATTGGGGGCAAGGTCATCTCCGCCGATGAGGTGCAGCGCCGGTTGCCCCAAATCGTTGAGGATATGCGAAATCGCTTTGAGGATAAGCCGGTATATATCAGCTTTGATGTGGATGGCGTGGACCCAGCCTTTGCCCCGGGCACCGGCACGCCTGTTCCTGGCGGCATCACCTCTCGGGAAGCCCGCAGGCTGCTCCAAGGCCTCGCCGGCATGAACGTGGTGGGTATGGACCTGGTGGAGGTGTGCCCAAGCCTCGACCATAGCGACCTAACGAGCCACCTGGGCGCCCACTTGATGTACGAGGGCCTGGCTGCGCTAGCCGTCTACAAGCGGGGCCTGCGCTCCCCGAACTGATTTCGGCGCGCCGTGGGCTTCGTTGGCATCGTTGGTATCGTGGGCATGGCGTGGCGCGGCCGCCTGCAGGCTATTGGCTTGGCCTCGTTGGTTGGACGCCTGTGTAGGCATTGAAGTTCGTCGCTTGTACGCCATCAGCGCCGCGCCGAGGGCGGGAGCAACCTCCGCCATTGCTTGGCCCAGCTCCGGGTGGTTCATCCATGCAAAGGGGTTTGCCCACTGAGCTAGCGGCCACTTCCAAAACCCCAAAGAGCCCACCTCCACCGTAAACGCCAATACCCCCAAGGTATGCAGATAGTCATCCAAATCACCCAGGGTGGGGTAGAACCCAATGGCCTGCTTGGCCACATAGGGCGCCGGACCGGTGGCATGCACGAATGCCCGTGCGAGGGCCTCATAGTCGGCCTGCCGGTCGGTCCCCTCTTTGGTATGGGCCCACGGGTAAAGCAGTAGCCTGCCAAAGCTGTGAAAGCCAAAACTCAGCTGGGGGCTCGCCCGCTCCACCAACGCCGCGACGGCTGCAGACTCTGGCTCTGAAAGGGAATGTTTGCCCATATAGTGAGGCGAGGCAGGCCAGCTGGAACCGGCAAACGGGTGCCATATGCGCCGCTGCGTCACCCTGGGGAAGTTTCGATTAAGGTCCACCCCCCGAGCGTTGCCCCGTTGGAATACCCATTTGCCTTTGCCCAGCTGAGAAAGGTTGCGCTCGAGCCCATCGGGGTTGAGGCAGGGCAATATCCAGAAAGAGTAGCTTCTTTGCATTTGCTCGCAGCTGACCGGAGCAAGCAAATATTCCAGACACGCGCGCAAGCCCAGGGAGCCCACCACTTCATTGCCGTGAAGCAGACCCGAAAGCATCACCTTGGTTGGGCCTTGGCCCAAGCGAAAGCACTCTATGGGCCGGCCCTCTACGCTACGCCCGATGACTTCGCGGCCTGCGCCCCGCTCCTCACCCCAGGCCTGCCAATCGGCGCAAAACCCGGCCGCCCCGCGCCATTTCTCATATTCAACGCCCAGTGTGATCCTGATGACGATTACGCAACAGGCCTGCTAGAACAAGGGAAACGGTTGTTTTTATTGTGACATTTATCTTTGAACTAAAGCTCTTGTCACATTTATCCCATAGGCATTGAAGGGCTAGCGAGGCCGTGGCTGCACGCAGCTGACTTGGGGATCGCTCGCCGGGAGGCTCCAAAGTGCAGCTTCTGACGCAGGTCCAAAATGAAAACCCAAGCACTTTCCGTCTAGTCACACGTCTTAGGCATTGGTCCCAAGGATGGGGAGAAAGAGCGGGTGAACCGTTATTTTTGGGCTAGGCTGGAAGGGATGATGAGCGCAGATCAAGGAGCCAAGCAGCGATGAATGGGTTGGAAGCGTGCCCATTCTGCCGGGAGCTTTTCCCTCAGGGCGAGGTAAAGGTCTGCCCCGAATGCGATGTGGCGGTGGTGCCCTACAAGAAGCTACCGCCCCGAGTGGAGGAGGAGATGGCGGTTCCCCAGCTGGATACCCAACTCTCTTGGCTTCATTGGGGAAATGGTCGCGGGCTTTTGATTGGCCTTTCAGTGCTCGGATTGGCTGCCTTCGGTGCGCCCTGGGTAAGTATGACCCGGCCCGAAACGGCGTTGCTTTCGGGCATGAATATCGCCGAGCGCTCCCCCTTTATGTGGTCCGCTGGGGTTGCTTGGTTTGTCCTGCTGCCCCTTGTGCTTAGCCGCAAGACGCTACGGCAGATGATCGGCGCTAAGATTATCGCCGCTGTCTTCTGCCTCTTGCCCGTGATCGACACCCTGCTCCTGCTCACCCATCCCCCCCGGGCCATGGTGGCGGGCAATCTGCGAGTGACCATCGACAGCTCCTTCTCGTGGGGGATTTACCTGACCCTCGCGCTGGGGGTGGTGGGCGTCTACGTGGCGCTGTTTCGCTTCGGCAATTTCGCCATGCCCGAAGAGGCAACCAGCGCTTCCTAAGAGGCTCGAAACTCACCCGGGCTGCGGAAACAGCCGATGGGCGAAGCTAACCCGCTACTTCCAGCCCGCTTGATGGCCCGTAGCCACCGCTGATCCGCCAAGCGCAAACGGCGAGAAAGCTCCCGGCTAAGGTTCAGCAAAAACAGGGAGTAGGCGCGCATATTTGTCCGGTACAGGCCATCGAGCAACCCCGCCCGCAGCCGCCAAAGGGTGGTGGGCCGCACGGCCTTCACGCTCGCCGATCGGGGCTGCATATCGAGCACGCTCATCTCCCCGAACCAATCCCGGGAGCCGAGCAAGAGCAAGCGCACCGGCTCGCCGGCAGGGCGCCGCTTGGTTACTTCCAGTTCGCCGGAGCGCACCACGTACATTTCCCGGCCTATCTCCCCCTCCCGGTAGACATATTCGTCGGCCTGAACGGAAAACCCTTCGAGATGACTACACAAATACTCAAGGGCCGGCTCGTCGAGGGCGCCGAAGAGCCCAATCTCGAACAGTTCATCTTTCGTGGGCGCTTGGGTGGAGAATTCCGGCTGAGTCACGCTTTCTTTTGCCTTTCGGTTGCCAGCAGGCCGTCGGGGCTCTAACCAGTGGCCGTATCCATGTCGACGCCACTAGAAGAGCGCAGGTTCTTGTTTATCACGGGCAAAGGCGGGGTGGGCAAAACCACCGTAACCGCTGCATTGGCCCTGGCCTTGGCCGCGAAGGGCAAGCGTGTGCTGTGCTGCGCCTGCGCCGCCAAAGAGCGATTTTCCATGATTTTTCGGACAGATCCAGTGGGCACGGAGCTCTTGCCCATGGCCCCAAACGTCTGGGCCGTGAATATGGAGCCCGAAGTGGCCATGGCCGAATACGGCTCCATGTTTCTCAAGTCCCAGACTTTGTACCGGGCGGTGTTTGAAAACCGCTACGTAAAGTCCTTTTTTGCTGCAACTCCGGGCCTTTATGAGTGGGCCATGTTGGGCAAGGCGTGGTTCCACACCACCGAAAAGCGGCCCGATGGCAGCCCCAAGTTTGATGTGGTGCTGCTCGACGCCCCCGCCACCGGCCACGGACTGGACATGTTGCGGGTGCCGAAGGTCATCGTTGAGTTGGTGCCTCCAGGCATTCTGCGACGGGATGCGGACCGGGCCTGGGCCATGTTTCGCGACCCAAAGCAAACAGGCGTGGTGGTGGTCACCCTGCCCGAGGAGATGCCCACCAGTGAGACGCTGGAGCTGACCGAAGCCCTGGATAAGGAGCTGGGACTGGATGTGGCCCGGCTGGTGGTGAACGGGATGTTGCCGCCTCTGTTTACCCAGGATGAGCGAGATTCCCTCCTGGCACCCCGGCCTCTGGATGAAGCGAGCGGGGCAGACCAAACCCTGGCTGCGGGTGTGCGTCGGGCCTACCGGGAGCAGGTTCAGAGCGCGAGCCTCAAGCGCCTGAAGGAAAACTTGAGCGTTGCCACCACCCACTTGCCCCACCTCTACGAGGAAGCCCAGACCCTACCAGCGGTGCAGAAGCTCATGAAACGGCTACTCTAGGCCCCCTAAACTCTGGCCAAACGTCGGCCAAACGTCGGCCAAACGTCGGCCAAACGTCGGCCAGGTGGGCGTTTGCACCAATTCAGGGTAAGCTCCTCCCAATGCAGCTGCACCAACTGCGGGTTCATCAGATTGGGCCCTTCGACGAGCTTGAGCTTTGCTTCGCCAACGAAGACCAGAAGCCGCGGGCGCTCACGGTGCTCCTTGGGGGTGGGGGCGTGGGCAAGACCACATTGCTGCAGGCCATCGCTCACACGCGCCCCGGTTATGCCACCGTGTGTCCCCGGCGCCGCAAAACCTCCGCAGGCAGTGGCTTTGCCGTAGCAGACTGGCTCTTGGGCCAAGATGACCCTAGCCGGCCCCATACGCTGCGAGTGGCATCGCCTAACTGCAGGCTGGAAGAAGAAGAGCGGGAAGGGATGCTACGGCGCAAAGAGCAGGCCCTGTATGATCGCAAAGCGGCGGAGGGGGGCCATGTGGTGGTGCACCTGCCCGCTTGTCGCTGGTTTTCCCGTACCCCGGTTCACCTCAGCTCCCCGGAGCGCTCGGTGCTGCGTTACGACGTGCGCAGCAATATGAACTTTGAAGACGCCAGCCGCTCTGACTTGTGCCGGGATACCAAACAAGCGCTGGTATATACGAATATCGCCGCTAATTTGGCGGTGGCGGAAGATGAGGAAGAGGAGATTTGGCCCCACACCTTGGATGCCGCTATGCGCAATGCAGTGGACGCGTTGGTGGGGCTGGTGGGCTTTCGCTATCTTGGCGCCCACCCGCTGCGGCTGGAGCCTATGTTCCGCCGCGACGAAGAGGTGGCGGTGAGCTTTGATGACTTGCCAACGGCCGCCCGACACCTAGTGGCAATGGCCGCGCTACCGGTGCGGGGTTTGATGGCAGGCCATCGCCGCAAAGATCCTCGCCATGGGCAGGGGCTTATCCTGATTGATAGCCCGGAGCTTCACCTGCCCGAAGCGGTCCAGCGGCAGCTGCCGGAAGCCCTGCATGCTGCTTTGCCCAATTGCCAATGGGTGTTGGCAAGCAGCTCCTTGCATGTAGCCAGTGGCTGCGCTTCGGACGAGGTGCTGGCCCTTAAGCACTTGCCCAGCGAGAGCGGCATTCAGCTTTACGCCGGTCAAGACGCCCTCATTCACTAGCTAGCCCGCTCAGCACAAAGGGAGCAGCAAGGCGGGGGTTCGCTCCACGTTCCAGCGCTCAAGGGCACCAAAAACCCGGTGCGCAGAAGGCAGTGTAAGGCGCGGCCCCGGCCTGGCGTTTGGCCTCCATTCCCCGCCTACGGAGCCTCCTCACATGCCCAAACGCCGCCTGCCTCTTCGCCGCATCGACCATAACCTGCCTGTGCCGCTCAATACTTGCAATGCCCAGTGGGAGGAAATGAGCGGCGACGATCGCAAGCGCATGTGCGGGATGTGCGATCGCTCCGTTACCAACCTTTCCAACTTCTCCCAGAAGGAGGCGGCGCGCTTCTTGGAAGAAACGGAGCGCAAGGAGTGCGTTACCTACGAGCTTCTGGAAGGGGAGATTGTCCACTGGCCCGACGTGCAAGCAGAGCAGACCAGTCGCCGCCGCTGGACGCGGCCCTCCACTGCCAGCAGCTGGTTTGTGGCCTTGGTTTTGGCCTTGATGGGCGTTTTGCCCGGCTGCAACGGCGAAGGCGGCTTCGGTGCGAAACCCGAGCCGGTGGTACTCGCCGGAGCCCCGGTGCCCATTCCCACTACCAGCAGCTCCGCAGCTAGCTCCCCCCCCACACCTTGCGATAGCTCGGGGAATCTCAAACGGGTGAAGGGGGATATGATCGCGCCGGTCACCTCCGCCGCACATCGCCGGGCGCTTGGTGAGCGGCTGGGTGCGGCAAAAAAGCCCGTGCACACGCCGAAAACCACGACCACTCCGAAGAAGCCCGCGCGATTAGTTCACGAACTCGCTCATTCGCCCAAGGGCTCCCGGGCGTCGCCACTGGCCGAGGGCGCGCGTTATCGCAACAGCGCTGCGAATCGCAGATAAGACGCAAGACCCGCTGTAAGCCCCATTTGGGCACGCCCGTTCAGCATCTACCCGCCAACTGCAAATCAACCGCCAGCGAACCGAACGACCCACGCTATGAGCAAACGCCGCTTGCCCCTTCGTCAAGTCAACCAGCAGCTTCCGGTGTCCCTCAATACCTGCGACATGCCCTGGGAAGAGATGCCCGGCGGCGAGCGGCGCCGGATGTGTGAGCACTGCGACCGTTCGGTAACCAATCTATCGGATATGTCCCGGGAAGAGGCTGAGCGATTTCTGACCGATTCAGACTATTCCGAATGTGTGAGCTACGAGCTGATGGCGGGGGAAATCGTTCACCACAAGGAGGGCCCGCGGCAACGCTGGAAGCGCCCCCCCCACCGCTGCAGCCATGTTTCTGGCGCTGACGCTCGCCATGGTAGGCGCGGCTGCTGGTTGCAATAAGCTCCGTAGGCCCTGTCGTACGGCCGGTGAGCCATTGCCTCCGCCGCCGGTAACAGCCCCGACAACCTCCGCAAGTTCGGGCGCTGGAACTGATACGGGTGAGCCGGGCAACGAGGGCTTTGCCAAGCCACCGCAGGATCCGAAAACCACCCACAACAATGGCGACGAACCGGCAAAGATCCGGCTCGGGGGCAAACCTCTGCCGCCGCCCCCGAAGGCGCCCAATCCCCGTGCGCCCAAGCCCTCTACCAAAGCAAAAACGGGGCAAGGTGTCCTACGAAAACCGGCAAGCCGCTGAGCCTACCGGCCCATACCAAAAAGCCACGGCCTCGCGGATGGAGGACGTGGCTTTTTCGTGGGCTCCGGCGCTCGCTAGTTGGCCTGGGCGCGCGCTGCGCGCTCCTCGTCCGCTCCCCGAATGGCGATACCCGCGATGGTCTCAATCACGGCGGTCCAATCCTCCGCCAGCTGCTCGGACCAATCGTCGCCGCTCGCCCGCTTGAGGGTTTCCAACAAGCACTCGCCAACCCACGGGTACATATGGTCTTCCACTTCGTAGTCCACGTGTTTGCGACCCACTGCCAGCATGGTGTTTTCCACGAACTCGCCGTCGTCTAGGTGCATCACTAGCGCCGTGAGGGCTTCGCTGAGCATCTTTTGCTGCGCCTGCTGAGAATTGCGCCCAAAGAGCGGTTTGACCTGCGGATAGCGCTCAAAAAGCAATCCGTAAAAAGTGGCCATCATTTCGGGATCCCGCTCAGCTACCAGCTCCAAGTTCCCTTGCAAACGTTCGGTACGATTCATCTTCTTGCCTTCTCCAGGTATTTTTTGTGTCCGCTGGCCGTGGGAAGGCCAAAACAGGTAAACGCGAAACCTGTTTTAGAGCAACGGGGGGTAATGTCAACTAGTGGAGAGGGGATTGGACGAAATTGCCCCGGCCCACACCCCAGCAGAAGCCCGGGAGTGACCAAGCGCAAAGGAAGCGTAAGGAGGTCGGGCCTCGGGCCGTTGTCCTATTCCAAATCGCACAGCGTCTCGCAGAAGGGAGCCCCCATGGCAAAGCGTCACCTACCGATCCAAGTCTACGACCCCGATTTGCCCATCCCGCTCAACTCCTGCACTGCCGATTGGCAAGAAATGAGCGGCAGCGAGCGCAAGCGGCTCTGCGGGCACTGTGAGCGCAATGTCACCAATCTATCGGAAATGTCCAGCGAGGAAGCGGATCGCTTCGTCCGGGAGCAGGGCGGCAAAGAGTGCGTCACCTATGAACTACAAGATGGGGAGCTGATCCACTGGCCCGATCTCTACGCCACCGGCAAACGGCCCCGACGCCGTTGGCACCGGCCCAGTACCCAAGGAGCGTGGTTCGTGGCGCTCTTGCTCGCCCTGATGGCTGCGGCAACCGGTTGCGAGCCCCGCAGCAAAGGCTACGATCACCCTGTTGGCAAAGTGGCGCCCGAACCCACGGCAAGCGAAAAACCGCCCATTCACAAGGTTGGTAAGGTAGCACCAAAACCCCCACCGGCAGACAGCAGTACTACCAACGACGCCCCTCCAGCGAAGCGGGTAAAGGGAAAAGTGGCTGCCCCAAGGGAACTGGAGCGGGTGAAGGGGGAAATCGTAGCGCCCAAGCTTCCGGCGAGGGTTAAAGGGAAAATTGCCGTCCCGCCCTCCAACCCCACCAACCACGATCGCAAGCTGGGGCGCTTAGCTCGGGCTGTTCCCATTAGCCCCTTAGGCCTTCCTGGGCACCACGTTATAGCGGGCGCGCAACTCTTCCACGGGCGTTTCCACGTGGTCCCAAGGCTCCCAGCCCACGAAGAAGTCTTGGGTACACTGGGCGCCCCGCTGGAGATTAAGCAGAAGTACCTCCGGGTTGGCATAGCCGGTTTCCGCAGCGGTGATGGGCGTTACCTGCAGCCCCAGGTGGAACTGTGCCAATCCAAAAAGTAGCGCGCCAAATGGGCTGGCCTTGGAAAAGCCCGCCTGAAAGGAGGCAACGGCCATTTCCTCTTCGGCGCTCGTGCCGTAGCCGCCCAGGATATGCATGCAATCGTGGCTCATAATCAGGCTGGGCGCGCCATCCTTCTCCCCGGGCAAGGGGAACTCATTGCTGCGCATGAAGTCGAAGTAGTCCCGCCCCAAGGTGCCTTTCGGCAATGCTTCGAGGCTACGGAACTTATCCGCCATGGCCTTATCTTCAAGAAAGCGGGACTTGAAGAAGGAGATAGCAGCGGGCCAAAACTTCCCCTGTTCCCGGGTTTCGGCGATGCGAACGCCCGGCGGGCTGCGTCGCAAGATGTCAATCCGTGCCCGCAGTAGTTGCCCCTGGGAGAGGCGCTGAAATACGGCAAACTCCCCTTCTTCTAGCTCAAAGGCGGTCCTTAGCTCCGCCAGGGCCGTTTCCTCCGCCTTGCTGGCATCCCCATCCATGAGCGCGATGGTCATGCTGGCCATGAAAATGCGCTCTCGAGCGGGCCCCTTAGGGACCGCGGCGGCGATTTCTGAGGCACTCTTATGGGGTATATCCTCCCAGTTCACAGCGGTACCCAGAATGTGCTTTTGCACCGCGGCTACGAAGGCCTTTTCGCTTGGGTCAACTTGGCCATCAGCGCCGGCGATGCGTTTGAGGCTCGCCAAGCCAGCGAGACGGACCGATTCGGGCATGGAACGGGGGTCAAAATCCTGCATGCACATAGCTTACAAGAGGACCCCCCCGCCCACGCAGCACTATTTCGCCCTGAGTTTTTAGCGACTGCCAGAGGGGAGAGACCAGCGCTCTCACGACTCGCCACAAAGCGCCGTAAAGGCTTATCAAAAAAGGCGGCCTCTCAGCCGCCTGTGGATGGTCTTCGGCACGAACCGAAGACGTAAACTTGTTTCCCGCGCCTACGCCGGAACGAAGAAAGGCCCGGTTACCTCATAGGTGATACCGGTTTGGGCGCCTTTGCCCCGTTGGCTGGAGAAGTACAGGCGGGTACCGGAAGGGTCAAAGGCCGGACCGGTAATTTCGCTCTCGTCTTGCCCGGTGACCTGCAAGAGGGGAATGCCGGCGCCATCGGGGCCTACCACCACGATTTCCATATTGCCGCCATCCTCGGCCACAACCACTTCGCCTTCCACGGTGGCAAGCAGGTTATCCACACCCGTTAGAGGCTTGCTGGGATCCCCCTTGGCATCGTAGAGGATGCTTAGGTTTTGGGTCTTGGTATCCAGCAGCCAAACCCGGTTGTCTCCCTTGGTGCTGAAGTAAATCTTGTCGTTTTGAAACCACAAGCCCTCCCCACCGTTGAACTTGGTCATTTCCATGACCTGTTCTTTGGTATTCGTAGCGCCCATTTCGGGGGAAGGCTCCGGAACGGAGTGCCACTTTAGCTCCCCGGTTTCCCCGCCACCAACCACTTGGGCCACTTCCAGGGTGCCCGCGCTCAAATCCCACTTAGCGTTGCCCGTGGGGGGCTGCGTCGCAGGCCGAAAGCGGTAAAAGCCGCCATCTTCTTCGTCTTCGGTGAGGTAAATCGTGCCGTGGGTGGTATCGAAGGCCACCGCTTCATGCCGAAATTTTCCGAATACGGCGTGCAGGATGCCCTTTTCTTTGCCGGTGGGGTCGCATTCGTACACTTCGCCGCGGCTGGTTTCTTCGCAGGTAAACCACGTTCCCCAGGGGCTTGGCCCGCCAGCGCAGTTGTTCGATGTGTCCTCGAGGATGCGATAGGCGTCCACCAAGTTGCCGGAGCTATCAAAGCGCAGGGCGCTTACACCACCGAGTTTTCCCAGCACTTCGGAGTTGGAAGTATAAACCCAGCCCCCGTCGTCCATGGGGAACACGGCGCCGCCGTCGGGGGAGCGATGCCAAATATAGCCATTGGGGCCCACCGGTTCGCCCGTGGTGGCGAGCAGCTTGGCGGTAAACCCCTTGGGCAACCGCAGCCCCAATGCATCGGGCGCTTCCAGTGCGCCCAACCCCCGTAGATTGCTCTTTGTGGGCACGGGAGCGCTCGTCCCTGGCGAACTACTGGAGCTGCTTCCGCACGCCCCAAGCGCCCAAATACCCAAACCACCAGCTGCCCCTTGCAAAACACTACGCCTATCCATCGGGTCACTTTACCCCAAAGCGGGGGCAGAAGGGGAGAGTCCCGCGCGCCTATGCTAAAACGGGGCCATGGATTGGAACGACGTGCGCCATTTTCTGGCCTTGGCTCGCTCGGGCTCGGTGCGGGCGGCAGGAACCTCTCTTGGGGTGAGCCATTCCACGGTAGCGCGACGGGTGGAGGCGCTGGAGGCCCAACTCGCCGCGCGTCTTTTCGACCGCACCCGGGACGGCTACGTGCTTACTGAGGCCGGCAACCAAATGTTGCCCGGGGCCGAGCGCATCGAAAAGGAGATGGCCGCCCTGGAGCTTGGCCTACTTGGCCAAGATGAGCGCTTGGCTGGTGACGTATCCATTACTTGTTGTGACGACTATATTTCCCATATGCTCATTCGGCATATGGCGGACTTCTGCCGCACGTATCCGGATATCGAGCTCATTCTCACCACCGATGGGCGCCCATTTGATTTGGCAAAACGGGAAGCGGACATCGCCGTGCGAGTAAAAGCCGTCGGCAGCGAGCCGCCCGAGTACCTCTTGGGCACCAAGGTAGCCCCGGTGCTCGTCGCCAACTATGTAGCCCGGGCCCATCGGGAAAAGCTCGACCCAGAAATTAAGGGCTCCCAGCCCCGCTGGCTGTGTTTTGAAGACCGAAAGCTGATGGCGGCCCAACTTTCCCTCACCAGTTATGCCCACGTGCCCTGCTGGGGCTCCTTCGGTTCGGTGGCGCTTTTGGTTCAGGCCGCGTTGGAAGGTCTGGGCATCGTGATGATGCCGGCATACATCGGCGATTCAGAGCCAGGCTTGGTGAGGCTGACCCAGGACGACGAGCGTCATCTGGCGGACCTGTGGCTGCTATGTCACCCCGATCTGAGGGAAAATGCCCGCTTTCGGGCCACCCGGACGAGCCTGCGGCAGATGTTCAAGGACAACCAGGAGTTCTTCCGGGGCCGCACGTCAGCCGAGGCGTGGCCTAGGAATGCGTCGCCCTGTCGCGAAATCACTCCAAGCGCAGGGGCTGCAAAAATCTTAGGTTAAGTGGGCCGCAGCTGAGGCGCAGGGAAGTACCTCAGTCGCGAAGCCTAAGCCGAATAAGCGGTGGAAGTCAGGCTCTGCAGCCCGAGGAATGCAGAGATCCTGCCTGCCCCCTTGCGCCTGCACCATATTGAAGGGAGAAATCATGACTATGACCGCCAACCCCGAGTTCTGGGACGGAATCGCCGAAGAATACTCGCGAAAGCCAGTGGAAAACCCCGAGGCATTTGATCGCAAGATCGAACACACCCTAGCGCTTATGGGTCCAGACGATGTGGTACTAGACGTGGGCTGCGGCACGGGCTCGTTGGCGCTGCGCTTGGCCACTTCGGCGAAAGAGATCCACGGCTTGGATGTCTCCCGGGAGATGATTCGCATTGCACGGGGCAAAGCGGACAGCCAAGGGGTGCGAAATGTGCACTTTCACGAGGGGGATATCGAGAGCTTTCAGGCATTTTCACCCGGCACCTTGGACGGAATCTTGGCCTATAGCTTGCTCCACCTCGTGGGGGACTTGGACGCCACGCTGGAAAAAATGTACCGCATGCTCAAGCCAGGCGGGTTCTTTGTGGCCTCTACTGTTTGCCTATCTGATACGTGGATCCCATATCGCCCACTAATTTGGGCCATGCAGCTTGTGGGCAAAGCCCCATACGTCAACTTTCTGGAGCGGGAGTATCTGGAAGACCGCCTTGTGCGGGCTGGCTTTGAGGATATCCGCTTTCCGGATGTGGGCGCGGAGCAGACCACAGGCTTTTCTTTGGCGCGCAAACCCGCGTTTCCCTGAATGGCCTTGGGCTTTGCGAGAGCCCGTGCCTCGCCCGCTGATCAACGTAAACGACTAAGGGTACACGTTGACGTCACCAGCGCTGGCGGGGCTTTCGTTATCGCCAATGCTTAGGGCGTTGCCGTAACCATTGCGCCCGGAAGTGCCCCTGCCCCAACAACGTACGCGGCTGTCCGTGGAAAACACACACTCGACACATCCTGCCCAAAGACAACTAAAATCCCTCACTGACGACAACTAGAATCCCCCCATGAGCGCAGGCCCGCGGAACGCGCTGCGAGTATGC
>WURV02169627.1:0-14479 GCA_011762755.2 Epimenia babai | reverse complement strand
CCATGTAGGACCCGCCTCCTGAGTCTCCACCCCCAACCATGTAGGACCCACCTTCTGAGTCTCCACCCCAAACATGTAGGACCAGCCTTCTGAGTCTCCACCCCCAACCATGTAGGACCCACCTTCTGAGTCTCCACCCCAACCATGTAGGACCAGCCTTCTGAGTCTCCACTCCCAACCATGTAGGACTCTGAATTCTTCTACCCGTCAAAGTGTAGAGTGAATCATTAAAGTCAACAACACCTACATTCCCTAATTTCGACATAAAACAACAAAAGTAAACACGAGACCGTTTAATCTTATCCTCTTGTTTCCGGGTATGTTTCTTCAGTGAGATATTCTCATCATACGTCCTCAGGTAGAGATCCTCCAGTTCTGCCCGGTCATACCGTGTGACCATTCGCCTCTGCTGACCCTCGACGCGCATCTCTGATAACATATAAAATATGGTAGAAATTTCCTCATTAATTCATCTATTTATCCAACACCTTCATAAAACACAACAATATGAAACACAACGATATAAAACACAACATTGTGAAACACAACGATATACGTAAAACACAACAATATGAAGCACAACAATATGAAACACAACAATATGAAACACGATATAAAACATGATAGGAAACACAACAATATAAAACACAATATGAGACTCTATGATGTGATTTTACAACTATCCATGTTATACGGGATATAATGGACACGAACAGAAACAGATAGAGATAATTATGTATAAATACACATAAGAAGCATATACTAAAGATAAAAATAACAAGTACAAAGAGTAATACTTAAAGTGCGATAGTTATATACCATGATGTTAATGGGATAGCCAATGTGCTTCTCTGAATAGCTGAAAAAGAAATGCACAGAAAGAAACTTATACCTATGATGGGACTCAAAACCTACGACCCAGGATCACCGGTCTGGTGCTCTACCAGTTATATACCAAAAAGAAAAGAACTTTGAAATGACGAAACCGGAACGGCATAGCCCAGTTGGTAGAGCACCGGTTTGATGAACCAGAAGATGGATAGTTTCACCCCCGGGGCAATACCAATTGCGTTTTTCTGTTGTAATTCCTTGTGTTCTTCTAGTTAATCATAGCAACCATAAATTTGTAAAGTGTCTTTGATAGCCATGTGTTAAAAGGGCACTATAAATCAATAAAATTTCATTTCATTGTATCTTTTGGTGAGGTACTTTATCCCAGTTACTCTAGTGGACTTAGCCATAAATAAGTGACATTGAAATTTATTTGCGGCAACATGAATTAATAAAACTGGGAAAGTAAACTTGTGAAGGGCTTGCTGGTGCCTGTTATAGTATCAGTTGGGGACCTACGCAAATGGCATTTTTATTAACGCACTTGACTTTTTTGATTGGAAAGGAATTTGAACAACATCAAGGGGAGTTAATCACATTTCAATAATCATAACAAGGAGAAATATAGAAAAATCTTGACAATCTGATAATATTGAATATTATTCAAATTTTGTAGGTAAATTTTAGATCTGCTGCCATTTATTTGACTCAATAATAATTTATAGTAATTTTATAATATTCAGTATAATCTCTTGAAACAACAAACACGGTTACCATGGCTACTCAATATTCGTACCCGAGTTGGGGCCTTCCTTATTCGCATGATTGGCTGCTGGTATATCGTCATCCATTTCTGAGGCTGCGATTGCACAGGACTATAGACAATAGTTGCGTGCAGGTTTCATGACTTTTACAATAAGAAAAAAATCCTGAAAAATAATGAAAAATAAAAAATTACATCAATGACCTGCATGATTACATGACATTAACGGGTGTAGGTCAAGATAACTGGTCTGGTGCTGCACGATAACAGGAAGGTATTCAAGTTACCTGATGGATGGTGGGCAGAAATAATGGGAAGTAGAGAACAGTCCTGTGCGAATTTATTAGATCACTATACATATTTTATTAGAAATAAAACATAAACAAATTCTATGTTTTATGGCATTATGTGGTAAATATCAACAAAAATACACTTTGTATGTTACAGCAATAAGAAAAACCATATCAATAGTGGATAATAATAATACATAATAATTTATTTAATTGGGAGAATAATTAGACTAAAAATATAAAGTGGTCTAGTGAATTTGCACAGGAGTGTAGCTTGAACCAATGTGACAGAGAAAATATTAGCATTACCACAATATAACCTAGACATATCCACAATAACCCATGACATAACTAATTCTAACCCTAAATGGTATAATTATATAACAATAAAAGTTATTTTTGTATGATATTTTTGTGTTTTACTGCGAACTACACTGTTATACATGAACAACAGTGTGTTGGATTGTCTATACTAAAATTAAAAAACCTTCTATACCTGCTATAGGTATAACTTACTTCGTTGAGTAATTTTAAACTTAGCAATAGTAATACTACTACTAGTACTAGGTAATTTTTTAGATTAATAAAGTAATATATGTGAAAAGGTAAATGATAGATTAGTTTTTAAATCAGACATCATATAGACAAAGATATCTGATTTGAGTAATATTGTCACATATCCAAACAGACCGAAACCCTGTAACATCGTTATTCAACCCAAAAATAATAAGTGAATTCATTAAGAAATTATCTCCCTTTACACTTCAAACCAATTCATGTACAGACGTGTCTTATTAGGAGACAAGAAAATTAGAGAATTCTCCTACATTCTATTCATATACGATGCGGTGAATCCTAGACTAGTTAGTCGTAACTCTGTTAAAATAATATCCGCGAATGAGCAATATTACCACAACAAAACCGACAAATTTAAGAAACGTACAAAAATCAGACGCCGATTTGAGTCGTCAATAAAAACAAAAGGTCGATAACTAGGGACAAATATTCCATTATCCCCCTTTAACAAACTCCCTGGCTTTATTCCCACAAAAAAATACATTGCGTCACAGCTTGATTTGGACGATAAAACAGGCAATGCGAGAATTTCGCAGAAATATAAGTTTTAATTTTCGTAAAGTAGTTAATAAATAATATAAGTGTCCGTCGCACGTACAATATTGCCTCATCGTACCCTCATCAAATTTACCGATTAAGCAATTCAATAGATTCTTTTTCTCCAGTCTTCGAATATGTAAATCTTGCTCATTCGATGTTTTGGAAAAACCCCTCGTTCGTTTCGATTCGTCCTCCCAACGTTTAGCATCAAAAGCTGCGCATCCAACAGCTACAGCAATAGCGTTTAGAATAAAAATATATAGATTCGTTAACCAAGCGTAGAACGGTCGTCTTGGAAGCTAGAAATGCTTCTTTCAAAACCACTTGTGATATTTTACCACCTACTTATAGCTATCGAAATAATTATAACAACATACGTTTATTTCAATGTTCGTCCGTCACTCTCATAGATGATGACCGGACATTAATCTATTTTTTAGAATATGGCATCCTTTTTTCCTTTCCTTTCTCTGATCCCTTTTTATCTCCCCTTATCCATCTCGTTCGGCGCCAATCTGTGCCCGCTGTCATCGCCACACATCGCGGCGAATGTCGTTGTAACGCTTACGGATCCGTCCTTGACATCGCTCAACCAGGACGTAGAGCGGCGTCATCTCTAACAGACGCTTTCTTCCATTTCTTGGCTGATGCTTTTCTCAATGCTTCTCTTCGCTTTTGACGACGACCCCCCCCCCATTCTTTGACTATCAATGATGAGTTTTTGCACCTACTAAATTCTCAACATCCCAGTGATTTCATTGTTCTCTCACCAGTTTGTGCGAGTATTGAAAATTGCGTGTTAAAGTCTACAGTTAATTTCATCGGATCATAAATACGGATAGCAGGTCTCAGTCGACACTTATATAAATTCGACACACTTATATACATTTATACACTTACATCGACTGACACATTTAGACTTACACCCGTGAACGCTGTTAAGTTGGATTGATTGTTTTGTTGAACGTAATATAATGGATAAGACAATTAAAGAACACGCTGTCGTGGTAATAAAATATTGAACACAGCGACTTAATATCTTCAAAGGTACGTTTATTATACACAAGAAGATGCGCAGATATACAGTATCTCTGAAATAATCCTGTTAATTTTAATCGCTAACCATCCGCCACGATTGTTACGAACGCACATCAAACCGCACCCCCTGTACTGTTTCATATCGTAACCACTCTCAGTATAACTCTTGTCATGGAAAATCTCAATTTGATCTATTTCCGTTTCCGACTGCGTACGAGCAAGTTAAATCAATTGATCTTATCTACGTATATATAGGCGTGGGTTCGATTCTACCAATGCCGATATAATTCGTGTATTTCCTTCCTGTTATTATAAGCAACTTAAGTGGTAGCCTAATACCTTTATGGCTCACTGAGGAGATATAGATCACAAGCTTTCGAATGTTAGAACATTCTTCATCAGGTGAATAATTGATGGATAGGTGAATAACGCATCATTAAACTGATGAAGAATGTTCTAATATTCGAAAGCTTGTGATCTATATCTCCGCAGTGAGCCGTAAAGGTATTACCACTTAATTTGCTTATATTTTAACTGACTCACACGGCTACTACAATGAGTTCTAGTCTTCCTGTTATTAGTGACCTAATATGGCTGGCTACTCATACCAACGTTCCATTCATCGACGAGGTATATTTTTGTTCATCACAGGCAAAAAGCATTCTGAATAATCTTCGATACATTCTTCTATTTGCCTGACCTGAAATATAGGTAACGCCAATTCGGCGTGTCACGGCTAGCTTCAAACGATGCTGGGGCGGACATGAACGACTTGGGTTAGATTTAATGACCCCGAATTCGTATAACCGCGAAATTTATAAAGCACGTTCGATTTAATTAACCGGATGGTGGGGACGTCCCTTTGTAATGTTTCATCGCTAAAATCCTAAATTACACTTGGTGAATTCTACCCTATTGTGTGGAAATATTGTTAGGAATTAGTGCGTGTCAAAATCGATGCTTTGAACCTGCTCGCGACTTGCGTGGACAATATCATACTAACGCTAATTTACCCGTTTTGTACAGAAGACGCAAAATGAATACAGTTTCTAGGAAGGAGATATTGTCAAATGGTACATTGGTCCTTTAATTAGATGAGTCTAAGCTACGTTTGGCAGTGATCTGGCGTCGATGCCGTCGTCGCATGCGGGCTTGAAGAGGGCATGGGAACGCACTCGAAGACGTCAAGTGCGTCAGAGCCAAGACTTCACAATGCAAGGTAGACAACCCACGAGCAAGTTCGACAACTCGGCGGCACCTTTGATGTGTTGTGGCGACGCCCACCGTTTTACACTCCCCGCGCGGGCTTTTGTTGCGTTTATCCACGAATTAGCATGTTTGCGCAGGGTATTAGCAAATATTTGCGATTATTTACGGGCAAGGTGATAATGCCGGCTAATTTCACTCTTTCATCTTATTCCATGAATGCCGTATAGCGTACTAAAGGGTTGCTATAGTAATTGAGGCCCGCAACTCGCAAAACTTAAAAAGACGCGCGGCTTTGTGAAGGAGGGAGATAATTAATCACACCTCTTCATTACAGTATAAGTCCGACGAGCCCTTTGTCGTGGGACGGTGGGGGCTTTAATCAAGCGAACAACGTTGGAAACTGCGAGGTTGGAAGGTCACACATATTTCACACATAGGTGTCTACGTAAATTTCCGGACAACGCACACTGTCAAGTTTAATGTTAATTGAGGTAGCCATTGTCGTTCTATTAATAACTGCAAAGAAATGCACAAAAACCTATTCCTGTGATGGGACGGTCCCATCAGAGGTATAGCGTTTTCCTATGCTTTTCTCCCTAGCTATTGACAAACGTGACGTTTAGATTCCGTACTTTAAACCCGCTTTGCCATGTGAATGTGGCGGTAAAAAGCGATATCAGTTCTCGACAGACGTCAAATCGTCGAATTTTATTTTTTCACCCTTATATTTTTCAGGAATCAATTTCAGTACTCAAACCTGCGACCCAACCAATTGGAGTAATCGATATGCACAACCAGTAAACACGCCACTTCGAGCTATTACAGCACCGTATTCACCAAGATTCTAACCCATATATTCTGATTCGTAGGTCAGCGCTCCAACAACGAACCGATGTATCTCCGTTACTTGAAGGGGGCAGCTAGCGTAGTGGTTGAAGCGTTTGACTTTGAATCCAGGGGTCCCTGGTTCAAATCCAGCTCTCACCAGTATTCTAACTGACGTTTTTCGGGCTGAAAACGTCTTAAACCCCATTGCCCATAGGGGTACGGGTAGCCCTTACAGTGTGGTTCTGTTGGGGCTTTTTCCCTCTGACGTTTGTTGTGCTTCAGATGCTCTATATGTGTTCTCTATGTAGCTTACCTTCCCGCTATGTCGTCATCTCATTGTAAATAAACATGGACCTATCATAGACTTCGCGGAGTGTGTGACATATCTAGTTCATATGTAGACATTAAGAACCAGTGGCGTGAATGTGAAAGGTCGATTGTCTGCCCAGACTCGGTGGGGTTTTTACGCTAGGTGTTTTTTCCCCACCCCATATCAGTGAGGCTAATCAGATTGTCGTGTTAACCACATTAATAGGCTAGCTTTGTAGAAGGGCATACGATGTACGATCACAACTATTACTTCGGCAATCAGCCTGTAAATACATACATACATCTCCGTTACTACTGTGCAATGAGAAATGTTGGATTTTTAATCAAATCCCCCCATCCCGCCCCGACAAAACCAACGACGCAGGATGTCTAGAAACGAAAGAAAATCTGTTGTATCAATCGGGGTTTGGCTGCACGTGTATTAGTAGCGGCTAACATGTGGAAAACTAAAAAATGTTTTTACAAATAGTAACCTCAATGGGTGTAGTCATAGCGGTTCACAAAACAAACAGATGAGAAATGAACGGGAAAACATTTGCCAGAAATATCGACCCTCAGATAGCCATTCTGATTTGTTAGAGCAACTTAGTTGATAAACCACCGAAATTGCTATTGGGTCCACGGTCCTACTAGGGTCAAAGTTTTTTTTTACAAAGGTTTTGTATACAGCATTAATCTAAATATTACGCTACTACTGCACTAAAATTGAATAAATTATTGTTACCTGTCATATTCACTGGTAAAAACGTCTTAAAATTACTGAGTTAATTTTTATCCAATCGAATATAAAAGAAACCGTTATTTATAGTACATTAAGCGCACTAAAGACTTAGATTTCCGTCGTTGCAATCTGTGTGTTGTGTAATGAATTAATGCAGGCATTTTATTTCTGTAGTTTGTCTCCAGCGGACATGAGACAATTAAAAAAATTAAACGGGAAACATAAAGATAACAATTGGAGATTGACTCAATCGTGGAAATTGCTTGTTTCTGACTTTGCTTTTGCCCACAGTAAGATTTTATTAAACCTATCTTTTGTCCGGATATTGGCATATTGAGTGAACCCGTTACCTGATTTCTTACGCGGTCATGCGCGCTCGAGTGTCTGGTACGAGTGTAAAGGGACATAATTCACGATGTATCGGCTCGGTGTATGAGGTTCCGTCTGTCTGACTAAGCAAGTTCCGCTTAACCCGATTAGGACTCGCATAAATTTTTTTCAGTTTTTAATCTGCTATAAATTCTTGGCATGTCTTATTTAATGTATTTTTCAGTTTGGTTTCAATCAGCATTGTAAATAAGGAAGCTTTATGGCATTGAAGATGGTGATTTGTTATGTAATATTTGAGAAAACCTCAGAAATTAAAGACGGAAAAATTGGATTTTTCTCATTACGCACCGAAGTCGAAAAGGTCATTGGTTTCAGCACGCAATTAGAGGGTAGACCTAATTTTATATGCCGAGTGCGTCTGATTTCTCAGCAAGGAGTCTCGTGGCATGTTGATAGAGCAATTAAATTGATCTAATCTCCACGAGACAGCACTTCAAAATTCTGCCCAACACAAAACCCGATATAAAACCACGCGAAATTAACCAAAGGACCCGAAGGCGTGGTCTGTAAAACCTCAAGCGTGCTCTCGAATGAGTATAGACGGTTAAAGTCGTGTGACGAGACATCGTTTACATTTTATCCCGGGGCTGTTTTGTTTGTCAGTATTGGCTGTGTCGCCTGCTCGCTGGAGAAGTGGTCGTTTAGGATGCAAATGACCGGTGTTATAATTGACATCGAGAAGAGATGTTGTTCCGCGGGCAGTTACGGAGAAAAATCCTGGTGGTTTTTTATTGCCCGGGGTGAATTTGTGTCAGAAAGAAATCTGCGTGACGTCATGAATAATGCAAGAAGCAGACGACGCGAGTGACCTCCAACAATCCTTCAAAGAGACTTGACTCGGTGTCTTATGAATGCAGTAGGGCTGCTATTGTCGAAAACACGAAATGATGAGATGAGATTACACTAAACATAAGAGCTGGTAATAGTCAGCGATGTCCACACAGTGGTGTATTATAGCGAGATAGGACTAGGCCCCTACTGTATACCGTTAACTTTGGTAACCGGGCCGCCAAAACTACATAATGTTCCCTGATCCGGTACAGTAGCTAAGTAAAAACTAAATTTCTTTGTTATTATTGAAATAAAGTGAAAGGAAATCTATTGATTTATAGTACCCTTTTAACACGTGGCTATCAATGACACTTTACAAATTTACGGTCATTATGATTAACTAGAAATACAATTATTACAGTCCAAAGTCGACCTGGGTGATAAATGAGACATATACAGTAAGATCACAGATAAAAAATATAAGACACATATCGCATAGTGGCACAGTGGCAGACATAAAATCAGGCTGTAGAACTATGTTTAATATCACACGAAAAATACAACATATAAGAAAATTACGTAGTAAACGTCGAGGTGTGGGCGGCCGTGGTAGCCAATCCGTAAAATGCGACAAATAAAAAGGTAACACCTCTTTGATCGAGATGAAGATAAACATAAGCATGCGTATATCAAGAATACTTCATTTGGTGCCTGATATTCATGGAATGAAATGAAATTTTATTGATTTATCATGCCCTTTTAACACATGGCAATCAAAGACACTTTGCAAATTTACGGTTACTATGATTAACTAATGATTAACTAACCAAATTCATTATTTGGATTATGACTATCGCGAAAGTCCACATCTCTGACCGAATCAATTCTCATCATATTCTAGTTTATTAAGCTAGTTAGGTCGCCTGTATGATTGACACAAACGACCAGGCTCCATTCGGAACAAGATGCCGCCCCTATTCATCTGTCACGCTGTCAAACGCACCACGCGCGACTAGGTAGCGGTTCAAGTAGTAATCTATCAATGAAAGCTCCTTCCAAATCTACATTGTTGAAAATTATATTCGCCTATAATGCTGTTATTGTGTCGTACGAATATAGACCTGCCATCGCCATTGTAACCAGTTAGGAATCTCAGATTGTTCGTTATCCGTGAAAGTACAAAGGCAGGCTTTATAACATAGCCTATACGCGCAACGGGATACGGGGCGATTGTTATATCGCCAACTAAATCCTTATTGACAATCTCGATAACGTCGTAAGCATCTAACCAGCTCGGTGCAAGTCAAGACACGCCGTCCTAGTATATATTCGTCGCTGTCATGCGAGCGCATATATGTTTATATCGAACCCTACTGCCAGCGAGATTTATGGCGTGGAACATTAGTACGGATGGCTGTAATGACTAATCGATGCGCTCAATAAGTCGATTTATCCGTAAGCCGACCCCACAGTTACTCGAATATAATACACTATACCCAGACACAGATATGTATGAGAGCTACCCCATGTAGTTAATGTTTATATCGGTAACTTACCCCAAAATTTTCCCCCTTTAGTCAGCTTTTCCCAATTTGCAGTCGTTCTTGGTCATCAGCAACTACAACACTATTAACACAACGCCATACCGTAATCATTCACTAATCATAGATCAATACCAACGCCGCCGATTATTCACACTCGAGTATTGTTAGATAAACGGGCGCGCCGGCACAGAGGTCAGTGAACAGGTTGATTGACTAAATTCTTCGTGGCCGTGGCCGCGTTAGACAGGTGGCCGTTTAATACAGTGCTAAATACATTGGAAATTCGTCGGGAGGAATTTGAAGTGACCGTTACGACAGGTGCCCGCTTAATACAGGTGGCCGGTCGGGCAGGTTTGACTGTATTATATAATATTTACGCATAGTTTTGTTGAAAGAACGTGCTTGCGCTTGAAACAACTTGTAAGGTAGCACTTCCGTGCAACTAACTTAGAAGGACTTTAGTTGAAAGTTAGACAGTACTGTGTCACCTCAGCAGTATCAATAGAAAAAAAATAAGAATACGCGATGTAACCCGATGAAGAATAAATAGTAGCAGCCATAATGCAAAAGTAATTGCCACCCGCTCACGTATACTTACTTACGCAGGATGTCCAAGTACATTTATTAGTTGAAACAGTGCCAGTGCAGAGACTGCGAGTATTCTAGTTGTACAACTCAATGGATATAACACGCTATGCATAATGTTTTCTATCACAAATCACATGAATTACAAGAAAAATTAAATCCTAATATAAAAAACAGCCAAAAATTTATACCTTCACTTAGGTGTATACATATATATGAACGCATAGGCACACATGTAGCCAGTGGCAGAAAAAAAATTATTCTTCCTGCATCCGTGAATTGAACATTCTGATAATGTAAGATCGTTGCGCATTCAGACATTTTTCAAAGATATGATCTCTAGGAACATATTATATTCAGTCTGATAATATGCCATTATTTAATACCGCGCATTGATAGAAACACACTGTTTTCAGCTGATCTGGTAAATTTGACTTAATTAATAATTATCACATCTGGTTAATAACTAAATTTGTACCTTGATTAAAAATATTTTTGACAATAGATGATAATGAACTGTGATAGACTTTCTGTAACACAAGACAGGAATTCAATTCGATAATATCAAGTTTTTTGACTTTGAGAGTTAATGAACAATGCATTGGTATGTGACTTACGTTACTTTGTACACATATCTCATCGCTTACCCTTGTAGTATACATAATTTACTGATTCTGCTTTTATAGGTATTACCCTGTAGTTCACAAGCACAATATAAATAAGGAAATATTAAGGTGGAATATAACGATAAAAGTCACGAGCATGGTAATAAATATTTAGATATATCCAATATTGGTTAATATCTCTTTATAGGGTTTGATGGGTTTTAAAATGATATTGTGAACTGTAGTGCGTTAAAATGTATATAGAAATGGGCTTGCGTTTTACTTTTCAAGATTTGCAGAATGTTGCAAAATTCATCATCAGTATGGTATTTAGAATTTATATTTATATTCTTATAAAAAATATCAACTTCGTTATCCATTTCATTCAAATAATCATTCACTCCATCATTATTGTCGTTACCTTTGCTATCATGCTAAAATTCCGCATTTAAGATAGAACACCTAGCATACAGGCCCGCAAGATTATCGGGAATAGTAGCGAATAAATGTTCGAATTATTCATTTACTAATTCATGCAATGGACACATACATTAGACCTTAATTCGCCCATATCTGTCTTATTGTTGAGAAATTTGGGGCAATACTTCGAAAATTCAAAAACTATACGTCTTGCAGAAATATGCCATTAGATGCATTACGATCTCACATTTATTGGAGCACATGACTATACTCTTTTATATCCTTAAGTTAATGATATAAAAGCTGACATTGTAAAACGTCACCATCTGAATTATCATCTGCATGCTGACGACTGCCAAATAAACGTACGATGTGACAAGGATAATTCTATGTGCGACAGTCACTCTAGATACATTAAGTAACTGCTTGGTTTGGTAAACTCTGTTTAGGTCTAGCATAACGCACTCTTAGTCACGCACTCTCCCAACTCTTCCATTTCATGACGATTTAACTCAATGAAATCCCCGTGTCAAGTGTTCCAGGTTGGAAACTTTATCCAACTCAGTCACCTTGTCAGTGAGGAAACTCAGAGAGGGCTAAATCTGTAGCATCTGCACCTACATTGCCTATCTACATTCATCGTGGGTTAGTTTGTTGGTACACGGATTTTTGTTCAGACTTGTCGAGTGTCCAGTATTGAGAGAAGCAATAATAGTTCACTTAATGACTAACTACCGCCGAGGGTAAGTACCATGTTGCACTATCGTCACAATCCTTAGGCCAAAATCGTCTAAAAACAATAGCTACGGTTGCTATTAAATACTAATATACTATTTAAATTATACTAAATACAAAGTGGCATGATAATACTTCAAAATGATAAAATATTACTAAAATCTCAGTGTCTATCAATTACAATGTATAATCTATATGTTTAAGAAACTCAAATTGTTGATACGACATCGAGCTAAACTTACTCTAGATGAGGACAACAAAATAACAACTCCGTGATAACAATGACTATAAGATAATGTACAGTAACGGGAGCACTGGTAAGACACGATTGCTCTGTAAGGCAACCAAAAGTGGTACTTTTATTAAAGAGACAAATAAAACGAAAACGAAATATAACTAGTTAGATAGTGCCTGTTACAATCGTCGTCAATGGCTCAAATTAGGTTAAATTATTCAAAAATAGGTCAAGTAGAAAAAGGGAAATGAAGTCGATTATTCGCACTCATCAGATTTCGTTATACTAACGGGCGTCGTGTCAACCCGCCTGAAGGGATACCCAAAAGTGCACTGTTGGTGAAGAGTCGTGTACATTCCATATTGGTAGTTCTGTTTGGGCGGTCCGGACATGCCAGGTTTCGGAGACAGGCAATTATTGATCCTGTTAGAAAGTTTTCGCGTGTTGATTGGAGGCACTTCATTGTGAATGGGCAATGGTGCATTCTTGTGATATAATACATTTAAGGCTGTAAACACTGACGTTCTCAAAAAAGATATTCTCAAATGCAAACGTCATTATCACTATTGATAACAGTGGAATTTGACGTCATAAAACTTTGACGAAGATATCGAACGGATATCGCATAGATCATACATGCTATAATACCAATCGGAGATTTGAAGATTGAACATATCCAATACCCGATTTGTTCCTCGTTTCACCCTTTGATAGCTTAGATTTTATCGTTGTTAATTTGGTCGAATAACAGACTCAGGTTGATTTTAGGGAAAGAAATTAGTCCAGGTGAGGGTGCACTGGACTGGTAATCAAAATGTTGCGGCTTAGCGAACGCTCGACTGTCGTCTTTTCTGGGATGATCCCCAGCATGTCATATATCCAACATTGCTGCAGTAAACCCGTTTCGAAAATGGGTGAACACTCGATGCCATCTTTGATGGGTGATATGAGATATGAGTGTCCAAGATATAGTCTTTGCGCTGAATATAACTTCCACAAACATACATTGAAAAACTCAGCTGAGAGCCTTAGCCGATGTTCAGCTTGCTGTACATAAATGTTGTACTTTTTACCCTTTATAACATATAACAATGAGATAAAATTATATAATACAGTAATTACGAAAGAAATTAAGATCAAAAGCGGTGTCAAATACCTAAATGCGCAAGGGCAAGAAAAATCTCGCCCCTGTAGCTCTGTAAGTAGAACATCAACCTGGTATCTAGAGCTCGTGCGTTCGAGTCCCATCAGAGGAATAGTTTTTTTTCTGCGCATTTCGTCCCAAATATTCGGAGAACCACATCCCATTGAGATCACGTTAAGATATTTAGAAAAAAAAAACGTTAACAGCGATGCATACTTAACTCCGAAAAAAGTTTTCGCTTGTTAATTGCAAGAGGCAACGTATAACATAAATACATTATGGATATATACGTAATCTATTAATATTTCACATTTGACTCTGGAAAAAATTAACCACGTTGGCTACCCCCATTAACATCACGTCAAAATATTTCGACAAGCGAACGATGGCAGCGATGCGTATCTATTTTAGAACATACGCTTCGCTCCCTTGTAGCTCCCCCAGGAAATTACGCAGCATGACGTTCGTGCACGAGCTGCATCTTCCCCAGTTTTGGCCGACGAGCGGATCGTACATTGTTGACCGAGGCGCCATCAAGAAGTTATCATTGGGGTCACATTTTAGCGCGTGTTCCGAACGATGATCTCCATCGTGCCATACTCCAAACCTACGAAAATCTTTTCACATTAGTGGACTTAAATTGAGTCTTATGTGTCAAACCGCACTTAAGTGTCCACGAGGTCGTAAGGTCGCTCTTATATTAGGCAGGGTGCTAATAAGTAACCTGAACGAATAACATGAAAACCCGGAGGATTATATATAAAAAGGTAATGACGAGGTTTTGGTGCTACATTATAATTAAATGTCAGTCGTACGTACAACATTGATACATCTCTAAGATATTTTTTATAATAAACCATTCCACGACAATGTGTGTGCGTGTGTGTGTGTGTGTGTAAATAGGTACTGTGGACATGCATGTAT
>WURV02169616.1:0-14480 GCA_011762755.2 Epimenia babai | reverse complement strand
TAACAAAAATTTACATAAGAAAGAATACTATACGTGAGTTTAAATGATTCAAAATACAATTTTTTCTGTTAATAATATCGTATATTAGTATTTTTATAGATAGAATAATATCCATTGTATGCGAAAATACTAAATACCCAAAATTGAAAAGTTTATATTTTTCGACTTTCTAACGCTATTTATCCATTATGGAAATCCCTACTTTAGACTCATTTTGATATGGTGGGTCTCATATACAAAGCATGCAAGTACAGGGAGGACTATGTCAGTGGTAGTGTCTCTAAGTCCGTCAGTATGTCTGTGAGTCTTAACCATTCAGTAAACCGAACAAAGTATACTTTAATCCATCTAAATCTTAATCGCAAACTCGAATAGTGGTTACTTATCTATTTTTCAAGCACCACAGACACCAGTACCAAAAATGCTTCAGCATTATCGCCATTTTATAGTTGATACATTGCAAGCTATATCGAATTATATCATAATTATATTCCAGTATACCATAGTTGGGTGCTGAACTATTTGAAGGTAAAAAAATAGAAATGTTGCCTGAATAATTTGAAATGAATGTACCGTAATTTTTTATCGCATTTAAATTATTACGGGTTTTCATCTTATTCTACTGTGACTAGCTATAGAAAATCCTAACAAGCATCCGCTCGGGGTGATAATAAACAAATTATAGGTCTACTAGATCACAAAATCATCAACCAATAATTATCATCCTTTCCCCTTGCTCTCACACAAAAAAGCCGTTAGTTACGGGGACAGAGAGCAAGTCGATTGGCCTACATTCAACGACGCAAGAAAAGAATTTATATTAAAAGTTAAAATTATTGATACACGAATTGATTAGCTTTATTCCGATATAGAACCTGTCTCAGTTATAGCCATGAGGGTGTTAAATATTATACCCCTTAGCTGGGTATGTGGCTCCCCCTCCTATGGCACCCACCTTCCCCTTAGCTGGGCACGTACTTTTACCCAGGAGTGCACCTACTTCACCCAAAATGGCACGAACCTACCCTCACTCAAGTGTCATCAATTTTATTCCCCCTCACAGTTTTATAATATATAATCATAAATTAATAATGATTGCTATTATAATATATAATCTATAAATTATTATAAATAATTTATAATTAATTTAAAATATAGGATTATTCAAGCACTGAATTTTTGAAGGATTTTTGCCACAAATAATGGTAATAAAACATGCGATATTATGTCAAGGTTTCTGGGCCACCATCTGGAAATTTCAAGATTGTTGATATCAGACAATACTTGGATTTTGGACACCCTACTCAGTATAAATTTACTTTCCCATATTATGATAGCCTGTTGGATAGCACTTTTTAAAGAATACAATAAATAAATAAATATAGTGTGGCTTAGTACGTTACAATAGGCAGGGACTAACCCATTTTCTAGGCCATCATTTACCCTTTACAATTCTAGCCTAAGTATACTGCCATCGTAGTAATGCTGGGGGAGGGGGAACACATATCAATAATATCTATATATATCTACGTCATTCACGATAATCTCCGAGGGAGGGACTGGCATGTCCATCGTGGGAATTAGTAGTGCCGGTTCAGTGGGAAATAACACTGCCTGTATGTAGGCAATCAATTCTGGCCATTATGAGCTCTTTAAACCTGTCGGTGCTTCCAATGTGCGTTAAGGATTGTCAGTGGTGAGGTAGACAATATCATTCTCAGGAAAGGCGATACGGCTTACTTTTTGATCCGTATTCCATGTGTTTCTAGTTAATCATAATAACTAAAAATTTTTAAAGTGTCTTTGATAGCCATGTGTTAAAAGGGCACTATAAATCAATAAAATTTAATTTCACATTAGTAACTGCGACAGCCACCTAAAAATTGCAGTTAGCCTCACTCCCACCTCAGAATCGGGTTTACTGGCCGTTTACTCCGAGTCAAGGCTCAAGAGTGCAAGTTATGCAACACTCTCACAGTCGTAAAATTATAATTATAAATCAAATTGAATACCTACAGCAAATGGAATCGCTGCAGTAGCATATCAGAAATAAGGGTGCGATTGGGCTGGGAGACACTTCAAGAACGACGTACCCACGCTCGTGTTACAATGACACAATATATTGCACAGCAACATCGATATACCCCCACAATTTTCCACTGTCCCTCCTTCATGCCATTCAACTAGGAGCGCCAATATAAAATACCTTGTCCCTCACTGCAACAAAAACATATATGGCAATTCATTCTTTCCTGCAGTCGTTTTGTATTGGAATGCACTCCCAATATCTATCACGAAGGACGCTACGGTTGCAACATTCCAGCATGAGCTCATAAGCCTTAGGCTCACATCATGAGACTGGACCCCTCCATGTTTTTATTGCCTCACACTCATCTGATATCAAAATTTCTCTTTTTTCTCTCTCTTTCCTTTACTGACGTACCAACTTAGTTGTTATTACATGTCTTCTGAGTTCTGTTCTTTCTCTTGCAAAGTGCCATAATAGTAATACTCGCCGTGCGAGGTATGCACTGTGCAGATCAGAATCAGAAAAAAATGGTGTGACATTGTATCAGTACCAGTAAAAAAAAGTCGACTTACCAGTATTATGAAACCGGTTGCTTCGTTATCACCAATCTATTTCACTGCTCCGTTATTCGACACTACCAAAATACTTAACGATATCATTCACCCAGGACTTACTGAGTTTAGGTAGCGGCAGACACACGGCGTGACCTACTTTATCGACGGCTTGACTAAAATCCCACACTACCTACATCGATAGAACCGCTATTATTTACAGTATGGGATCATGAAACATTGTAAAGAAAAGATGTTATATATGTTACAAATATATACAATATTGACAATACAGTATGGATTTATAATATCATTACATTATTCATATAGAGTTAATGAGGGAGGGCGGGGCTAGCCACTGTGGTTCTATAAATAGCAGCAGACAAATGCACATAAAACCTTGCCTCTTTTGGGGACAGAACCCAGAACTCAGAGATAACTGGTCCGGTGCTATATAACCTTATTAACAAATCCAGAAATTCTGCCGCGTATCTCGGTACATAACACCTACTTTAGGAACACACGTTGTTAGTAAATTCATTCACCTGATAAATCATTCCTTGTACACGTATGAGAATGATCGTGTTTTTTCCATTTTTTGTTAATCTCTAAAGGCGCTACGTTTGTTTTTTAGAATTATAGAATCTTAGAGGTATATTTGAGTTCAGACATGTCTCTGCCTGATTCGACTTGCCCCACCCACGACATGATTCTCGTTATGTACGAGTTAGTTTTGTCCGAATTTGCTTTTGTAAGACCTGACCGGATTCCAACGTTACGATCGTACGACTGTTACTTTCGTTAACTATATCCTGTTTATGATTTAGTTTCCGTCATGGCGAACTTGTCAATTTTATATCTGCCCGTTTTTGCGGCAATATTATGCTGTATTTCGTCGAAAGAAATAATGTATCCGGTCATCTTAAGTTAGTCTGACAGATAAATTAACGATATACGTACAGTATATAGTCAGTGATTTACACACTTTTCTAGAATTGTTTTTGTTTATGTAGCCAAGATAAAAAATTAAGATTGATAACACTACTAGTACTATTTGCTTCCTCTTTATACTAACAACGCAATAAGGGCCAGCAGATATACATTTTGTATTACCTACCATACATGTCTTGTACACCTATTCACTATTCATTTTGAAGTGTATGGGGAATTTCTAGCTCATACCAGCTTCTTCCTGGGTTATTTGAGGAGGGTAAAAATCACCTAAAACTACGTCTGCCATGCGGGTGTGAGTAGTTATTGAACATTGCTTATACATAGGCGTCTTCCATTTGACTTCACTCTGCTTTGAAGGGTGACTCTGACTCCCTTAGGACTACCTTCCTGCTATCTCATCATCTCACTGAATGTATTCATCACCTATCGGCTATTGCGAATATAGTCATTATGTAACATGTCTGTAACAGGCTGTGGAAATTTGGGACAAATAGCATTAAATGGATGAAAGTCAACTAACATGATTCTGTCGTTTGCACTACTATGAATGCCATACCGTTATATATGTTATATATGTTATATATGTTGTATATGTTGTATATGTTGTATATGTTATATATGTTGTATATGTTATATGTGTTACACGTGTTACATTTGTTACATTTTTTACATTTGTTATTTATGTTATATACGTTAATATGAGTTTAACTATGTCCATTAGCTAAATAACCACAGTCCAGGATGTCTTGTAAAGGGCCAATTGAAGTCCCGAACAGGACATTAACAAAAACCAACTCATTAATCCATGCTACAATACATCGGTTATTGTACCGTACTTGTTGTAGTTCCCGGAGATGGCGGTACTCAGATCCAGGCGAAGATAGACGAGACAGTCGTTCCGCACTACATTTGCTACAAACGCACTCGTGAATACTTCGAACTTTGGCTAAATCTGGAAGAGTTATTTCCCTACGTGATTCAATGTTTTGTCCACAACATGAAGTGAGTATTACCATCAGGGGGTCATTAGCGTAGTGCCTGGATCATTGAACTCTAATATATCAGACCCTCGAGCGATTCCTGATCTAATGGGGCGTTTTTCTTAAAGCAGTCCGCCCCTGTGGTCTTACTAGCCATTACAGTGTGGTTAGGACTCCTGTTCTCAAGCGTCGCTGGGTTTCAGAAGGTCTGTGGATGGTCTCTATGGTGTTTACCTCTCTGTTACGTTGTCATGTCATTGTCAATAATCTTCGACTATCACAGATGTAGCCACGTATGTGGCATATGACTATCTCAGATTTAGCCGCATATGTGGCATATGTCAATAATCATCGACTATCTCAGATTTAGCCGCTTAGTGGCTTTTAAAGTTAGCCACATTTGTGGCATATGTCAATAATCATCGAATATCAGAGATTTAGCCGCATATGTGGCATATGTCAATAATCATCGAATATCACAGATTTAGCCGCATATGCGGCATATGTCAATAATCATCAACTATCACAGATTTAGCCGCGTATGTGGCATACGTAAGCTGTCTTTAGGCATTTGGAACCAGTTGCATAAGTGGAAAAAGGTCTGACATGCGCTTTTCCAAACGTAATAATTGAGGTTAATTAGTTTATAGTGTTGACCATCCGTTTGTTACATTGACCATCCGTTTGTCACATTGACCATCCGTTTGTTACATTGACCATCCGTTTGTCACATTGACCATCCGTTTGTCACATTGACTGTCTGTTTGTCGCATTGATCATCCGTTTGTCACGTTGATCATCCATTTTTCACGTTGATCATCCATTTGTCGCGTTGACCATCCGTTTGTCGCGTTGACCATCCGTTTGTCGTGTTTACCATCCGTTTGTCATGTTGACTATCCGTTTGTCACGTTTACCATCCGTTTGTCACATTTACCATCCGTTTGTCGCGTTGACCAGCCGTTTGTCGTATTGACCAGCCGTTTGTTGCGTTGACCATAGGCTACCATTGGGAAGGACCATTTATGCCCCAAACAATTACGATTAATCCCTAACCTATTCATACACACGGATGTAGGTATGTCCTCTGTCCTACATCTGTATGATGACCTTGACATGCATTGTTCATGCTGTTCGGGGTACGTGTACCGTAATTTTTTGCGCAGACTACGATATAACAACACGACGCGCACGACGTCTAACATGCCCGGGGTGAAGACCCTCATCAATGGCTGGGGTAATACCACCACCGTCGACTACTTAGATGCTACCCATTGGGCGTCGAGTAAGTAAGCTAGTCCCACTCCAGTCATTCACCTGGTTTATGCCTCGAGTGTCATCTCCTGAGTCACGTGTAAGTTATCGTAGGGGCAGGCAGAGTAGTGGGTAGATCATCGAAATTGAAGTCCTCATGACCGTGGATCGATCTCAGCTGTGGTCGGCTATTACCCCCAGCGCTCCTTAGGCACAAGAGCGGTTGGGCAGTTCTTGCAGTGTGTTTATGTAAGGGCGTCTCTCCCTCTCGTTGATGCATTCTCGACCCTCTCGGAACGGTATCCCGCACGCTAGACTCTGCCCCGCGTCGTCTTATCGTCGTAAATAACCGTCAACCGTCGCAGATTCAGCGATACGTCGCTGCGTGTTGAACCGGTGGTCAGTGCGGACGTGGATTGCTGTCTGCCAGACGCCACGGTCTTTGCTACTCCGTGTTTCCCCCACCACCGTAAACGATGCTAGTTGGTATAAAGGTATAAGGTAAAATGCAGCATTTGTAGACAGCGAGTATCGGGCAAGGCTCTCAGATGCGGTTTACAATAACGTTTTCAGGGTAGCTATTCAGCGCATATACGATACCTTTGAGAATCTAATCAAAGATGATATCGAGCGTCTGCCAATTTTGGAGTCTGGTTTACTCCAGCAATCGGGGATAAATGACTTGCTGAAGATCATCGCAGAAATGTTGACCGGTGGGAGGTTTCGGACCCTCAATCGAAAGCTCAGTGCCTCTACCACACAAGTAACTGCCCGACAGCGGGCTGGACAACCAATTGATCCCACCATGTTGCTATAGCCATATGTACGTACGTGCCTACTTATACGTTCGTCTCATACAGTTTCGTTAATTTTTTTTTAAAATCCACAGCGAAATACTTCATTACCATTATTTTGGCGCTCGAAAAAATCGGCTACATCCGGGGCGTATCCATACGGGGGGCTCCGTACGACTTCAGGAAGGCCCCGAGTGAGTACAAATGCCGTATCCATATCGTCCTCGCGTATTTTCACAAATGATCGTTGAATTTGTCAAAATTAATCTTAGGATCGCATTCCCACGCGTGCTTCGCGATAATGGATCCTCAATTATTCATCCTCACGCTTCTCGTCTGTCCTTTTTCCTTCGTTTTATCCGTCCAGGTGTCCATTGCGTTTGGCGCCTGGTTTGGTAAGTACACTGCAATGAAGTTTATTTATTTTTCGCTCGCAGATGAAATGGGGGATTTCTTCAAACGCTACAAGATCCTCGTCGAGGACACGTACCGCAGAAACGGCAACAAACGCTGCGTGCTGATTGGCCACTCGATGGGTAACCCGGTCACCCTATACTTGCTGAATCACATGACCCAGGCGTGGAAAGATCAATACATCCACGCTTTCGTTTCGTTGGCCGGGCCGTGGGCGGGAGCTGTCAAGCCCGTGAGATTAATGGCTTCTGGTACGTAGACCGTAACCATGGCAACATTTCTTAACGTTACTAAATGTTATTGATAAAATGAATAAGATAAATAACATCATTAATGGATGTTTTTGGCGACGGGCTGCAGGCCATTTTTTGTAAACATACGAACGTTATCTTTATACTTGGTCTACTTGGTTCTTGTTTTTACTCGCAATTTTTTGAGTGAAATTCTATTCTCATATCATACATATTAACATCTTACAGGCAACTCGAATCATGTTCGATGGCTAGCTTTAGCTGTCGTCTCTAGCTAATGTACATAGTTGTATCTAACTAATTGATCTGTATTACCTGTATACTGTTAGATGTTAATTTTATATAATTTAAGTAATTACATTATAGTCTTAGACCATTAGGCTATTGTTTCGTGTAAAGTGTGTATGACAGCTCTGCTAATAAGTACACTTTAAACAAATAAATTTCATTCATTTCATTTCATTCGCAGACCAACATACCGTATATACTCATTTATAAGTCAATCCCTTAAGTATGAAAGTAATTTTTAGTGGAACAAAGTTGACTTATAAGTGGGTATATACGGTAAATGTCGTAAAAAAGTAGCAACCGATTTTCTTAGAGAGAATAACAATTTTCAAGTTTTAAATACCTTCCATATGCGGCATGTCACAGAGAATACAATATCCCTTGCAATGTCCTCATTCCAGAGCTCAGTTCAATCAACGTACCATTCCTTACCTTTAGTAGACGCCGTATCATCTATACGCTACTGTATCTCACATCGCAAACTCAACCCTTAACTCTCCGTCGTCACAGAATTGTATCGCTGTAGCAATGTAATGTCTACATGTCAGTGTGGTAAGGGTTAAGGGCTACGTAAATCCATTGTGTATTGTATCGAATTAATTTGCGAAATGTGTGTAAAGTTTCTTTCGAACATTTGCACACCGCAAGTATCAGCCGATAAGGGCTCTCAGATGCGGTTTACGATGAAATATTTTTTTGGCAGCTATTCAGCGCTTATACAATACCTTCGATACTCGCATATCACTCGTCAAAGATGGTATCGAGCATCTACCCATTTTAGAGACGGGTTTACTCCAGCAATCGGGGATAAATGACTCGCTGAGGATCGCCGCAGAAAAGTCGACTAGTGGGAAGTTTCGAACCCGCGACCTTTCGCTTACGAGTCCAGCGCTCCTACCGCTCGCCCCGAGGTCGTATCTCACCGATTACAGTCAAACCTGCCCGAACGGCCACCTGTATTAAACGGCCACCTGTCTTAACGGCCCCCTTTTCGCGATTCCCGTGAGTGGCCGCTTAATAGATGTTCGACTGTATCTCGCGGCGGCAGGCGACAACCTGGGCGTGGAGTTCGTTCGCGCCCTCACGGTGCGCCCGGAACAACGCAGCATGGCGAGCACGGCGTGGCTCCTGCCCTCGCCGGATTTCTGGTCGGCGACCGAGCCTCTCGTCGTCGCGCCCCACCGCAACTACAGCGTCGCCGACTACGAGCAGTTCTTCCGCGACATCGACTTCGAAGTCGGCTACGAGATGCTGAAGGACACGCGGACGTTGACGCGCGCGCTCACGCCACCGAACGTCACCGTGCACTGTCTCCACGGCAACAAGGTCGACACGCAGGGCGTGCTGGTCTACGACGAATCGACGTGGTACGACGGGCAGCCGCGTATCGTCAACGACGACGGCGACGGCACGGTCAACATACGTAGCCTGCGCGCGTGCACGAAGTGGGTGGGTAAACAGACGTTCCCCGTGTACCACAAGGAGTTCAGACGAACCACGCATATGGGCATACTCAGCGACCCCGAGGTCATCAGGTACATTAAGAAAGTTTTATCGGATTGACGATGCGTCTTTTTTACCTTGATTGCTGTATCAAGTGCCTCGATCGTTGTTCATTTCTAGGGAGGACGAGACCAGGTTTTCATTCTAATTCGAGTAAACGTCACTTATCATTCGCATCTATTATTTCATTTATATCTACTATTTCATTTACGTCTATTATTTCTTTTACATCTACTATTTCATTTACATCTATTATTTCTTTTACCTCTACTATTTCATTTACATCTATTATTTCTTTTACCTCTACTATTTCATTTACATCTATTATTTCTCTTACATCTACTATTTCATTTACATCTATTATTTCTTTTACATCTACTATTCCATTTACATCTATTATTTCTTTTACATCTACTATTTCACTTACATCTATTATTTCTCTTACATCTACTATTTCATTTACATCTATTATTTCTTTTACATATATTATTTCATTTACATCTATAATTTCTTTCACATCTATTATTCCTTTCACATCTATTATTCCCTTCATCATAATTTAGCGAAATCCACTATAAACCAACTTAGCTACAGACCACCAAGTTTTTAACAACTGTTTTTTGAACATAAAATTCTTCATATCATCGACAATGTGGAAAAAAGGCCGAGTTTCTGGACCCCCATATCCCCCCCTTTGATGTTCAATCATCGCGCCACTGACGCAACGCGATCCCATGACAGAGGCATTGAGGCGTCAAAGGCCACGTAATTGTCACTAGAGGACTCTCAGAGGGGGAGGGGGGCATTTGTATTGCGTTGCGAATCTGGAACGCGTTTGGATCATTTCTCTGTATAATCAATAGCCTGAGCCTTCGCATTTTTGTGGGCAAAATGTGCTTTTAATACGGCCCCCATGCAGTTTGTGTAGGTTAGCAATGTGGTCAAAGGAAGGGCAGAAGGTCAACCGTTTGCCCACACTCTTCCCTCACCCATATAAAGTTCTAAGGTAAATCCATTTGTTGAATTGGCAATATCAGCTGCCACAGACTAGTTTATTTTAACGGACTAATAATTGCGAAGACAGTGGGTTAATCACTGACCTATTGTTACACATCCTTACTGCAAACAATGGGTGGATCCCTGACCTATTGTTACACGTCCTTACTGCAGACAGTGGGTTGATCCCTGACCTATTGTTACACGTCCTTACTGCAGACAGTGGGACTGTATCCGTGCTAATGTAATTTTAGTGGGATTAGTCCGGAGTTAACCCGATGCAGCCGTATGGTATGTCCCATTTTTACTCCTATACACTCTCCGTGTATATATAGCCAGTATCTGGCTAATGCATCGAGAGGTATTGAGAGGAATTGAGAAGTATTCCAGCAAACTAGCCACCATGTTCCTACCGTATAACTCGGGTTGTACTGTAATCATTTTCGTACAGATATAACTTCTTTAATGGGGCGAATTGACAAATAAATTGCATCCCCCTACACTAGCCGGATATCCACCGCGGTGTTACCTAGTAAATATCCGAGTAATTACACCCGTGGGGAGGTCTTTTTTCGTCGTTAACTGCTAAAGTCTTTGACCGACCATCTGGACGTAATAACGTTCACAACCCACGGTGTACATCGTGATGCGTTGATAATTCAAAGGCTAAACGATTTTTGATGTTCAGTTGATAAAAATGAAACCTCTCTCTCTCTTTCGTCTATTTTTTCTCCACTATTCACCGCATTCATCGTCAATTATTTACGTTCATTATCAGTTCGCTTTAATAATAACCTTTTACATTGAATCAGTCATGAATCATTTTTTTTTCTCAGTAATTTATGTCGATTTTATTTATTCTTTGAAAAGTTTTCATAGTTTTATTTTACAATAGCTATTTCGATATTTTTGCGTTAACTGATTGATTTTAGTGTTCGATATGCTATAATGATATTATTGTACATATGATAAAACATTTTTTGTGACTGTGAACTGTGCTTTTTGGCTTAAGTCGCAAAATGCAAAAATTTTACATCTACTCTCGCGTTTTCGTTTGTTTAACATTCATCCGTACGACTATTTCCATGCGTGGCTGCGACGTTGCTGGCGTCGTCACTACCGTCTTTAATACGTGGTACAAATTATATTTATATATATATATAGTAATTATCATCTTTATTGACCAATAATAATTCATCGGTTTGTTTATTTACATTAAATTAATTAAATAATATTCAAACAATATTTATTTAGAAACGAGTGCCTATAGTTAGAACTCTAACGATTAAAAGCTCAGAATGCAAACACGCATGCGCTTACATGGGGTACGAGCATATGATCCGCGAGCGTATGAACCGCCACGTCCTCTCACTATTGTGACGGCTGTTGCCACGTGGCCACCACTTTCAATGACAAGCAGATGAATGGCTGGCCGAGGAATTTGGTCGGAGACTATCGAAAAGCGAGCATATGAAGCACTACCTCGTGCTAATTAAGTTAGGAAGTGTTATGAACTCTTATGTAACTTAAAATGTTACTACCACTAATCAGTCCTTTAGGGGGACGCTGTTCACGATACTCGTATACTTATGTCACCATTTTCAATTGAGTTTTACTTATAAATATGTAGTCATTCACACGATAACCAGTACCAAGGATTTATAGGAGACGGTATTCTGGTTCAATGATTCAACCTGTCAATCACCCGTCTAATGAGACGAGATGCGATATCCGTAGCCAATAGAACAGCGGTTCATATACTCGCGGATCATATGCTCCATCACGCTTGCATTACGCAGACAACGCTGTCGCCCGTCGTTGAAACGCTGGTCTTGGAATGCTGCCAACAATAGATCGCTCTGTCGGATACACGGAGTCTATTGTAATAACAAATTAGACACTGCGTCGCCAAGTATAAACGTCACTTTGGAAACGGAATATCCGGATAAATGACTATGAATAACGACGCCATACGGATAAATGCGGGCAGCGCATAGTGTCTGATACCCGAGAGCAGACTGTATATAAACGTCGCTACTTTTACAAAGTCAATTTACGTGGAAGTTAAGGGTTTTTTGCATTGTTTACGTTACTTAAATTATCGCTATCATCACCGGTGTACCGTTGAAATGTGACTATCGTAATTCGTATTCGGATGTATATTTCTGACATGTGTACCGCGTCGTAGATTATCATTTTTTGGTGACAGTTCGGCATTAATTTTGTAATGCGTAAAGCTTTTAATGTGGTGATAAATGCATAATCTGGATTTTATATTTATAAATGTGTATTTTACGTGTAAAGTATTTTCTTGTAATAAACGAAAATAAAAACAAAAAAATATATTTATTGACTATTTTTCGAAGTACATGACGCTTCTGCTGATGATAGGTCACGTGATATTGCCCGATTGATAGTATGAGGGAACCATAGATTTTTCGGTTCTTGACCATGGATTTTACTATATCCTTTCTGTAACAGCTGGAGGGAATATGGGAATTGCCGTGCACAAGAAATAAACGATCGCGAGTGGTTTGATATGTGTGTTTAACAGTAGACGAATTCTAATAAGTTTACAAGTGTTCGGCTTCGCTGAATCTAGAGGTCCTATAAATACATGCAGACGTGATTGACGTATGCTCAGTAATTGGGATTAACGCAAGGGTAGGTAATCAGGATAGAGGTTAAAAGGGAGAGTACGAAATTGATATAGACCGCCAGCATCAGGCACGGCTTACAAACGAGGTGTACAGTGAATATTTATGGCGTAGCAGTGATGCTTTTAATAAAGCGACACGTCGTGTTTTACCACCCGAGTAGCGATGCCTGTATAGAACTGACACGTGATCTACCGCTTGAGTACGATGTCAAACTCCAGAATGTTTCACTGAACAGATTCCATCCCTGTGTATTTCGCTACTAAAAATATTAAAATAGATTACATGCATCGAATGTCCTATCACAGTCGGGCTCAATACGCGCTTCTATCAAATTAACTAAAATGCGGCAAAAGTCAAATGTCAAATGCAAAATACAAGTACCAAAAGAAAAATGTCGATAAATCTTGCGTAACGTTGCTATCACGTATTTTTAATCCAAAAGACATCTCGTTTTATCTTTCCGGTCGGTTTCGAGTTGTATCAGTCGGCCATTTTGTTGTTCTGTAATTGCGGCTATTATGGGCCATTACGGTATGATGCTCACGGCCGTGTTCCCTGAAGTTTAACACGATATTATTAACGTGGAAGCAGTAACGATTAGACTTATTTACCGCGACAACACAAACCTTGCATAGTCTCTCGCGACAAGAAAAATAACACACCAAAATACGAGCGTATTATTGTTGAATATAAACGCATATATAATACCAAAATTTTTAAAGTTTTGAATGACGGGTCTCATGAGTAGAAACATCCTTAAAAATTCCACGATAAAATCTAAAAAAATACTGAAAATCAACGGTTAAAGTCGAGCATTGGATAATTGCTTTTTGAAACAACAAGCCGAGGAAGAATGTCGACAAACTGCAATGATGATTTTAATCAATAAAAACAGAAAGGAATTAACACATTTTTGACACAGCGTCGGATCGCCACGAGCATTTCAAGAGGAAGTATGCGCCAGGAGTTTTTCTGTCTGAACTTTGTTTAATTCCGAATCTTCAGTTGCAGCTTCCGATGGTGGGCTGAAAAGTTCATAGGCTCACCACGAACGGTCCAAGCTAGAGACTCTTCATGTAGCAAGGCGAGTCGTTGCGGTGACTAAAGTCCCCAGTTGTTTCCAGTGTATTCACATTTGTTGATCCCTTGTGCAGCTTAGTTCGTACGTACTGCAGCTTCAAAAAATAGACAATTTGGCACCGTGGTCTTACCGAGTACCCGTCTATGAAAGACTTGGCCCCAGAGAACAACTATGCTAATATGGTCGAAACACTAGGGGATAATGCCCCTGTATTTACATTTGGCCGGTAAACGATGATGCCGTCGAGAAGTTTTTCTGTGATCAAGATGTCGGCTTCTGTACCGCGGGTATCCAAAAGCTGCTAAATTATTGGAAAAGTGATTAGAGCGTGGGACGGCTATGTTGGAAAATACCCACGAAACGATCTCATTCTGAAAAGGCATTATAATCGGCTTGTGAACTTTTAAGCCTAAAATCGTATTTTATCCGTTCCCGAACATCGTATTGCGATAAGACGCGGAAAGAGCGACTTGGACAAAAAATGTCTGCACGTGGTTAACAATAAATATCGCTTGTATCACAGCGTACGGCACCACTAAGGTCTGAACGCAACCGCATCGAACTATCTGGATGTATTGATACAGAACAACACTAGTGATAGGCAGGGTACAAGCAATATGAATAAATGAAACGGGCAGAAGCAGCACAATACCGGTTCGCGCAGAATCGAATTTGTCCTCTTTTCTACTTTCCTCATCGGATTGCGATTGACCTGTCAGTTTGCG
>WURV02169605.1:0-14480 GCA_011762755.2 Epimenia babai | reverse complement strand
GTTACAAGTAGTAGCCTACATCAACATATGTTACAAGTAGTAGCCTACATCAACGTATGTTACAAGTAGTAGCCTACGTCAATGTATGTTACAAGTAGTAGCCTACGTCAACGCATGTTACAAGTAGTAGCCTACATCAGTGTATGTTACAAGTAGGAGTCTACATCAATGTATGTTACAAGTAGTAGTCTACATCAGTGTATGTTACAAGTAGGAGTCTACATTAGTGTATGTTACAAGTAGGAGCCTACGTCAACGTGATGTACGTATTGCATTATATTTTACTTAATCGATATTTCAGCATGGCCAGCTGATGTATTGCTTTATATTTTACCCAATCGGTATTTCAGCATGGCCAGCTGATGTATTGCATTATATTTTACCCATTGGGTATTCCAGCATGGCAAATTGATGTTTTGCATAATTTTTTACCCAATCGGTATTATCGGGTATTGCCGCGGGGTAAGCTGGGGTATAGAAATACGCTAGTCCGTTGGTTATTGCATGCAATTCCCACAGCTAATGATGGACTGGGAAAATACACCGGGAAAATAAACCGATGGTGTTTAACAGACAGAGAATACACAGCAGATTCTTCACTGTCAGCGATATTTTGCGAATTGTTGAATCATTCGCACCGTGTCAGTCACATTCACTCGACTAATAAAAAAATCGGGTCAACATCTGGTGCACAGGGTGTTGCCCAGACCTATCATGATTAATCACTCCATCACGTAACCTCGTCTCGAGAATCGATGAAAGGCTGGTGCAGCTGATCGTTAGACAAAGACCAATGACTTTACGATCATTTGTAATAAAGAGCGGGAAAATACAGAGATAGTGAATAAATTAATAAATTTATCACAATATTTACATAGATAACTTCATTTGACATATAGCCAGAATTTTTTTATTTATGTAGACTTTAATATGTAACCTTATTGAAGATTCTTTCGATATTCCCAAGTACAGAGCGTCTCGAAAAAATTTAATTTTTTTTCGATGAACTGCTAAAAACTCAAAATGTAACGAATATACATGATATGGGTATCATTACAAAAGCCTACTATTTCTCTTTAAAATAAGCTATGAAATTTTAAAATCTATCAACATTTGTCAGAGATACGGATATTTTCCCGAGACAGGTCAAAATGCCATCGGGACCAAGTTTTATGTTTCGTGGAAGTGAATTATAACAAATAGTATGTAGACTCTTTTGTGCCACTGACATGTTTGCGTGTCAAGAGGGTGTGGCAGCTTCAGGCCCCACTCCTTCTACGTGACCTCCCTTTCCATGCACAAGTGGTCCCTCCTCGCCATATCACCCATAGCCCTGCAAATAACGCGAGAATATCCATATCTCTGATGTTGGTTGATTTCAAATTTTCATACTTTATTGTAAACAGAAATAGCAAGCTTTTCTTGTGATACCCATATCATGTATACTCGTTACATTTTGAGTTTGTAGCAGGTTGTCGAAAAAAATTATATTGTTTGGGTATGCTCCGTATAAGGATTGGTAGCTTTGTTAGCCGATTTGATAGTAACAAGAAAGATAATGGAAGGGCAGCTGATGAAGCATAGTGTTTATACGAAAGCTTGTCATGAAATAAGTAGTTCGTTTATTAGAAATATGGTGCCCTTTATCTTTTTAGTTCGATAATTTCGTATATGAGAAATACCTGGATTTATCATCCTTCATTTCTTTCATAAATCTATGCTATCCACCTTTCCCGACTGCATTTCCTGCGTTGCATTTCATGTAACGATAGATCATACCTAAGAAATTCACTTATAAATATTCAGCGTACGTGTAGGCCACTTCTCATTTACCGAAAAAACATTACGCGATCATCGATGCATCAATTCATTTTATAAATGCCGACGAATTAAATCGATCATGACATCTGTTCTCTGCTTCACGCAGTGTCCTTGCATCTACACATAATGATTTTCGAAGCCGGCGTCGAATTGCGGAATCGTCCTTTTATGGTCACCCTATTAGATTTAATTTTTTTCTAGGTTTCTACCACAATGTCACATATATGGTGCGCGACGCGTTTCTAGTTTCAAATATTACAGGGAACCAGAAGATAAAGCAATGATACCACTTTAGTTCATGTGCATAATTTTAATTACCATGAAAAAATTTAGTTACCTAAAAAATAAAAATTGACATAAAACTTCTGATAAAATGTGAATTATGAAATCCTAGGAAAATTATCGCACACCTTGTAGTTACAAAATTTAAAAAAGTACATTTGGGCTGCAACAAGATTTGCATTTTAGACTTTCCCGCATTATTCCATACGCTGTCTATGCATTCTGTGAAATTCTAGCGTTTATTACGATGGAAATTTCACTTTGCTGTTCGGTAGACATCATGATGTTTTCCATTGGGTATTGCCACAGGGTAAGCTGGTGTATTGCCACCCACCACCTGGTATTGACCCATCCATCTACCGCCCCACAGCCTCGTGTTTGACCTACCTGGCAACCCACAATAAACGGATCAAGGACAAAGAACTTTGTGTCGACAAGGTCAGTTGATATGTTAACAGTTCACAAACTTCATCAGGCAAAAGACAAATTGTTTGTTATTAAATGTGCAATAAATTATTCTGTACATTATTTGAAGATTAGAGATTGGAAATATAGTATAAAATAACCAATGACATAGGTAAATAATATGTTAGTAGGAATAAGCTTATGTGGTACCTCTACTCATGAGGTATCTTTACTCATGTGGTATCTCTATCCATGAGGTATCTCTACTCATGTGGTATCTTTACTCATGTGGTTTCTCTACCCATGAGGTATCTCTACTCATGTGGTATCGCTATTCATGAGGTATCTCTACTCATGAGGTATCTTTACTCATGTGGTATCTCTATCCATGAGGTATCTACTCATGTGGTATCTTTACTCATGTGGTATCTCTACTCATGAGGTATCTCTACTCATGTGGTATCGCTATTCATGCAGTATCTACTCATGTGGTATCTACTTTTGTGGTATCACTACTCATGTAGTATCTATTCGCGTATTATAAATACATGCCATTTATCGCGTGATTTGAGACATCGCAACACACCACGATAAGGCCTCTCATCACTGTTCCAAGATTTTTTAGGAGCGACAGATCACCGGTATCACGATCACAGCGAGTGATATATAATCAGCATCAAAACCAGATCATTTACTTCCTCACGATTACTGGATAAATTCACTCACAATACATAATCATTTAGTCCAAGTGTTTATTATAGTGAGTCGTACTAAACCCGTCATTTGGTTCACCTAAACTATCAGCGAAACACCTCGTATCCTGCACAGGATTTCAGGACTCCCAGACTCCCTGCTATCCCCTTAAAAGCCCCCTAGACCACAATCCTCTGTTTGTAAATTTTTATGCAAATTAGGTCTACTACTATATTTATATATGCGCGTGACATTTTGCCTTTAAGTGACCTTTCACCTGGCCGATATATAAATTTTTTGTCACATTGCAGTCAATCTCGGATGTCCAGGAAGAGATCGACAAAGAATTTTTCCATCAGGTGATGTATGAGCTATCGGTGATGTTTTACCTAACTGGTCTACATTTGGTGCGCGGCTAAAATGTCCGTTGAATCTATTCGCATCGCTTATTACGTTAGGGGAGAAACACCGTAGTGAAATCCACTGAGTCAGGGCAGACCTTCATGTATTTACTCCAGTGGTTTCTGATACCTATATGTGACGTAGGTGTACACTCCCTTCAAATGGTAGCAGGAACACAGCTATGTCAGGGGGAAGAAGCTTTTTATATAACCACTCTATGGGGGGACCCAAGAGCTGCACGGGCAAAGGGGGTTTACAGCACTTTTTCCAGAAAAGCACCGAATGTAGCCTAATACTGGCTAGATGGGAATGTTATCACAGATTTGGATTGTAGTATAACTAAAATAAGATATTTAACATAATACCGAATTAGGTAGTAAATTTCACTAGCGCCCTCGGCTAGGCAGTATTATCTGTCTTTTATGCTAAGTCATTGCCTTCAGCTGAGTGGTGCAGAGTGGTCATTAGAGATCACCTGTTCCATTGTGAGAAGTCAGCATTTTTTTGGATGAAATATGTGGTATCGTGGCATTGTACCTGTCAATGCTTTACTGTTGATGCCAACATAGAGCGTTGAACAACCATTATGAGAAAAATGTCTTGAGTGGCCGCTTAATTTATGTTTTTATGTATATAACTGGATTTTTTTCATTACTAATAGATACCAATATTTTCATATTCTGTTTCAACTTTTAACTGACTTTCTGACCGATTATGTAACCATCGTGTCACAATGTTATTATTTCATCACTATGTACATTTGCTAACTGGCTTCCAGAAACACCAACATGCTCATGTGATGGGCGGTCCATCAGGACAACATGCATTATTGCCAGGCCCGCATCGACCCACGGCTGGTCAAGGGGTGAGAGAAAAACCGTGGAGGGTCAAAGAGAAACGATCACACAAGAAGCGAGAAAAATTACGACGCGTTTACAGAGATTTAGACATTCACTGAAGCAACATATTTGAGCCTCGTGAAATATTACTGACATTCAGTCAAACAACATCATCTAGGCCTCGTTGGATATGACTCCCATTCACCAAGCCTGCAGTCATTCAATTAAATCTTAACACTTGTGTCACCACACTCACCTGACATTCAGTGATCTGACACTGACTGATCCGACACTCTCTGACTAAACTTTTAACCTCACTACACTCACTAAACATACATACTCATTCTGACATTCGCTGTGTCATTTGATCCAACACTTGCATCACCACACTCACTGACCCGACACTCATTGACCTGACCCTAAGTGACCCGACCCTTGCCAATAAACACTCGATCCCACATTTACTAACCTGATACGAGCACCACACTCAAAAAATTGACACTTAATGATATCGAGCCAATATGCTCAGGCCGATACTGTAGATTGAAACGAACTGACTTGGTACTGACCCAACACCTAGTCAATTGACACTAACTGACTTGGCACTGACCCAACACCTAGTGGATGGACACTATCTGACTTGACACTGACCCAACACCTAGTGGATTGACACTAACTGACTTGACACTGACCCAACACCTTGTGGATTGACACGAACTGACTTGACACTGACCTAAGACTTAGTGGACTGACAGGAACTGACTTGACACTGACCCAACACCTAGTGGATGGACACTATCTGACTTGACACTGACCCAACACCTAGTGGATAGACACTAACTGACTTGACACTGACCCAACACCTTGTGGATGGACACTAACTGACTTAGCACTGACCCAACACTTAGTCGATTGACATGAACTGACTTGACACTGACCGAAAACTTAGTCGATTGACATGAACTGACTTGACACTGACCCATCACTGAACGGACTGACAATAACTGACTTGATACTCACTGACCCAACACACTAGGTCATACATAGAAAAACACCTAGTGCAGCCAGCATCGCGGACTCTACAGCCCTGCGATGAATGTATAATTATAATAATCCCCCAGAATCATCAAATACATTAATGTATTTACCCGCCTCTCTGGGAAACATCTTCCAGAAAAAGCCGCGGGGTATTTTACATGCATTACGGCGTACGTGACGCGCCTCGCCTCACCTCGGGGTCTCATGCGAGAGATGGGAGGAATTTTTTATCTGTAAAACTCGATCTTGTCGCTATAGATTGTAAGGCATTAGCGGAGCTTTATTAAAATTATGCGTTTGTGTCAGAGAGCAAATAAAACGTTCTATATTCTACAAAAACTGTGTTTATGCGGGTAGTGGCTGCGTCAGTGGACTGGAGTGTTGATAGAGTGGTTTGAACTACCTTCTGAGGATGATTGTGTGTATGTAGCAATAAGCTTGGATTACCGTCGTCTAGGCCATCCACGGCCCTTTACAAAGTTAGCTTGAATATGCTGTAGTTAACGCGACGAACGAGTCAACCTCATTTATTTGGGAGGGGGGGACACCGTAGTGAAGACCATGGAATCTGGGTACACGGCCGACCGTCATCCGTGCACGCCCCTGATCCTAAATGCCCTCAGACATCACGCATATGTCGCACACTCCGCTAAATCCGTAATAGATAGCCCTACGGAGTATTTTAAACATGTTTTTGATCAATATTACGCCCTACGGGTAGGCCGAAAATGTTCATGTTAAGGGGAAGTAACCGAATGCGAAATTCCGATAAAAAGTAATAATACTAAGTTCTAGACCATTTTCTGATTATCAAGACCTTGTGTCGAGTGTCGAATAAGTTATTTTAGAATTGGTAATGAACGACGCGACGCCGCCGTTCCCAGAATTACGTTATCCTCCAGGTACGGAAGTCTATGCCAATTTCATCAATCACATTACATGATTGGACATACCCCCTGGGGATATGTGCGGTGCGACCGCAGGATTTCCGGTCCGTCGTGGCGAGAACAGCTTTTACATGTTCGCATTCCTATGCCGAAAATGCGATCTAGCTCACTACATCATTACCCTGGTGAGCCGCGGTGCTTCCCAGATAACTTTTGCGTGGCAAACCGGCTGCCAAAATACTGAGCTTAATTATAATCGTAAATGTAAAATTAAAGTGCATTACGATGCAGGGGAGAAAGCTTGCCTCTGTTGTTAAGTGGGTAGAGCACCATAGCGGTTATCTGGAAGTCGTGGGTTCGAGTTCCTCATAGGTATTTTTTTCTGTGCATTTTTCTCTTATTTCAAGTCTAATGCTTAGCGTAATTGTTATAATAATTGTATTTGAAGTCCATAGAGTGAATATCGCTTTGCGTAGCGAAACACTCGGTCAACAGATCTTGATATTCAGAAGGCACGCTTTGTAAACCGCATATGACAGCTTTGGCTGATACTTGCGGTCTATAAATGGTGTACTTTACCTGTTTCTCTCTGAGAGAGTGATACGTCGCCCATTGTTTTAGTGAAACGCAATATTACGGATAATGATAATTTTAACAAAACTTAGTTGTAACAACTATCATGAAGCATTCACAATTTCACTATTCTAGCGTCTTTCAATAATTATGGATTTTATATCTTTATTGAGTGATGGCATTGATGGTCAAGTCCACCTGAATGCTTTGAATTAAATACCCTCTGTTCTACCGACAATATCGAATAACTGTAACCGGTTCATTAGGAGCCCTAAATCCCGCGTCATAGCCCCGGTTGTCTCCTCTTGGCTGATGTACGGACTGAACTATTCCTCGTTATTTCGCGCTGTTCCACCAATCTGTGAGGCCGAATTGCTTATTATAGTTTATGTTTGGTTGTCCGGCGACAACACGGCAGCCTTTGCACTAACTAGGCGCAGCGTACATCGGTTATCGCCGAATTGATGGCGCTAATCTAATTTGTCTCGCAATCAAAGTCTTATTTAAGACTCGCAGCGATTAATCACGGGCGCCGAAGCAATACGGGACGTGATTGTTTCGGATGGATCCCAATGACCTAGATCAATAATCTGCCTGCCCGAATCTCATTGGGACTTGTCTCGTCTTACCGACTCCTATGTATAAAGCGATCGACTAGATCCTTGTGTGTATAAAAATCACATCGTAAATCCCTAGCGTACCTGTCAAGTGTCAGTTTTGCCTTGAAGGAAAGAAAAAGACTAGAACAGCCAGTAAACACACAGTCTTTACTACGAAATACACGGCCAGTCTGGTCGTCTACGAATTGAACCTCCACGGCCGACTCAAGACTTTTCGTCTTTTATTTAACACCTTTAATAATACAGATCTGATAGATTTTAAGTCTGCATAATTCAAGAGATGTAGAAGAATATATATTTATTCAGATAGGATTCTCATCCACAAAGAATGCATCAAACACCTTATGAGGCATTCCTTGCGTATGCGGAAGCTCGTGGTTCAGTAAATTTTCGTTAGTCGTGAGGGAGGGGGGGATACCGTTTGTTCCTTTTTTAATGATACCTATAACCACCAAAGATCGACTATATACATTAAGTTGCTGTCTGTGTAGCGTAGTATAATAGTGTTCGTAATTAACAGGAGAGAAAAACAAGTAGGCAATGCATTAATTTTAATATCTCCGTATTTTCTGTTCTTTCACATCGCATCTGATTGGCTAACATTCATTCCGTTCGTTCTCGCGTCGTTCGTTACTATAATAATCATCAGTTTGCCGTGCCTGCCGCATTGTGCGCTGTCACGACACGATCACCATCGCTGTCACGACACGATCACCATCGCTGTCACGACACAATTCCCATCGCTGTCACGACACGATCACTATCGCTGTCACGACACGATCACCATCGCTGTCACGACACGATCACCATCGCTGTCACGACACGATTCCCATCGCTGTCACGACACGACCACCAAAGCGGTGACGACACGATTACCATCGGTATCACAACTGATTATATAACACCATTCTAAATTCATTGAGCATCGCCGGACCACAATTTGATATTTATATTAACGACCATAAATTTGAGTAACAATTTTAGGCGTGCTGAGCTTCAGAGGTCTATATGTGTTGAGTTTTGACCGTTGAATTATCAGGTTTTGAATCAGTTTTTGAGGATGGTGAGTGTAATCAAGGGACATGGTCGGGGCGGGAGAGGAACATCACGACAGAATCGATATCTCATTGTAACTGTCTAGAGAAATAACTCACCAATCGTAACTTATCAATAAAGGCAACAGGGACAGTTGTTTCCGAGAGACATCCAACAGTTCGTGTTCTTGTTATCGATAACATAAAGTCGTATAGTCCGGACAACACTATAACTGCACAGGGTTTAATTAATCCAATCTACTGTGGACAGATGTGTCTTGTTTATGTCTTCATTTCAATGACGTTGGTATAGGGGGCGTAGAAGCATCCCAATGGAAGATTTGTTGTCGCTTTTGATAGCTACTACGCGAGTTTGTCCGTTTGCTCGAAATGTCAATTGATGGACTTTCACTAGATGCATAACAGTGGAAAGACTCACCGAGTGTGGGTAGTTAACGTTAACTTTCATGATTGAAACATAGGAAGAATGACATGGCCTGCAAGTTTTCTGATTCGCCTTATGCCAAATGGAGCATATGCCTTGGGGTCTGTGATGATTAAAGTTCGTCTTATTCAACCTAAAAATGCAACAAGCGGCGTGGTGCATTACGCTAGAAAAGGAATGCTAGCCCGTGTTGGATATCCACTCTATTGATTCAGATTGCAAGTTGTAGATGTGTTTTTCGTACCTATAGCTGCGATCGGAAAACGTTAAACATATTAAACCGCCATCAAGTTTCATTTCAGTTTGAAGTTTTTAATTCTTGTAATTTTGCATTCCATCATTTTGGTATGCGACGTATACATATACCTATTAAAAAACGATATTAAATAGAGAAATTTAACCACATAATCACGCATGATAAGTCGTATAAATCATTATGTTTCTACATTTTGTGTTATATTGTTGAACAAAAAATATATTGCTTCGATGATGAGATTTTAATCCTCACCCCCATAATTTCATAAACATTCGTCGGTTGAGGGGAAACGCGAATTCTCGTTATTCGAATATTTATGTTTGATTAACTTGAAAATTGACTTGAGGATTGTATGAATAATAAAAATGTCGGGGTTATTTTATTAAAAAACAAATCATTACTTTTGTGTAGTAATGCAAAATCCATTAAATCCTCCGGGTAATATGTATATTTAAATAAATATGCCTTTTTATCAATCTGTTGTTAAAACGAACCACTTGTTCGATAACGATTTCTTTTATTGTGTAACCAATTGAGTGCTGGAATAATTTCTAAAATGCGACGAATAGGCGGACATATACGACGACTTGATTGTCAACTACATTATGTCATGTTACGCGAATCAAAAATTTGCGTAAAGTTCTTCGGCAGACATGACACCATACTGCACAAGGCGTGTAGATAATTCTGTGCAGTCTACCACCAGGGTCTGTGCAGTCTACCACCAGGGTCTGTCCAGCCTACAACCAGGGTCTGTCCAGTCGACCACCAGGATCTGTCCAGTCTACCAGTATTCAACGAAGCGAGGTAGCCAATTCTTACACATCAGAAACAAATTCTCCAAAGCCATACTCACTACCTTGTTATTTGCTGAGCGAAATCTCGTCGTCATCTCCTACAGATGAGCCAAATTAAGTTTAGTCTCGGTTTTAGTTTCATCTTTTGAATCGCACCGCGCTGCAATTGTCGCTCAATCCCCTGTAACTAACATGCCGTGTTCCTTTTCACCGTACACCTGTTTTTACTCGAGAATTTTTTGACTAGTTTCGCTATGAACATCGTGCGTTGCTGTATCATTCCCGGTAGAACACCCCGTCGAGAGAGCCTGTTTACCTATTTCTCACACATCCCACTATAATTCACAAACTAATTTCCGTTACTTCATTAAGCGAGAGCGCGTTCGGCAGGCGTCGCTTGCTGGCAACGTCATCAAACCTCGCGGGTGTTTCGCGGTAGATCGATTTGACATGCGGGTGTCGCTTCGTCCGCGAATTACCGTGGACAGATCTCACAATCTACGCCATTAGGCATTCAGCTATCGGTGATGTATGCGGTCACTTGCTTCACTGATGTTCGCTTTTATCATATCAGTTCGAACAACCGGAAAGCGCCATGCGATGGTTGCCATGAAACAAGAATGCATAGTCGCCGTATTTTCACGTCGGCGATATCGCAATTTATTAACACCGCTCGCTGATTATTTTTTTATTTACACCTACTCGACATGGACTTAATTTAATCTCCATTGATTTTCGAAAAACGCTGGCCAACTGCCTTTACGGTTTTGTTTTCTAATACCACTTTCTTCGAAGATTTTATGTATTTTTATTTTTCGGGGTTTATTTTTCTCAATAGGTTTGACCATTGTATATTTTAATACAATTTATTTCCGCGATTGGTATTTTTGCGTAAGATCGCTTGTGATATACTGTGCAACCTATCATTTAAAAATGCCCACAAACGATATACAAGAGTTTTTCGTGGTTTGGTTTTCCTTACGCATACAATTTTATGAACTAGAGAGAAATTCACATAAAAACCTGTACCTCCCATCAGGCTTATAGGTTTTTTTCTGCGCATTTCGCTCCAGTTATTCTGAGAACCGCAATGACTGCTCCTCTTAACATAATCTTATCAACAACGGAGTCAAAACATAATGGATTTTGCAAAGATCGATAATTACTATATATTATCTTTGTCAAAATATCCGAATATTTGGAAGATTTCTAGGGTGTCCAGAAAATGTAGAAGGGGCGAATATTTCTTATAAAATTTATAGATACGAATCATTTTGACGAAATCTTTTTACAGCATTATCAAGGACTGTGTTAACTGAAAATTCCATCAGCGTGCAAGCACGAACGATATTCCATAGCAATTACAACAAACGGGTTAGTCAAAGGGCTGGCTGCAACCAAGAAACGCGCAAACATTTCATTAAGATCGGATGAAGACCGTGTAATCAAACAGGCCGCTAATCATTCGATCAACGTCCCCGATTAAAGCGCCCGTCACGATTTGGTGATTAACGGAAGTAATCGGCAGCTATGGCGACATATCCTCGATATCCATCGTTCCTAATGGTCGTCACGAAAGCGGGCTATGTCCGCCACGTAATAGAATGAGACAAGCATTCCCGCGTCAGAGTTGACGCGCTCTTTGGCTAACTCGATATATTGTCGGGTTTCTGATCGCCTAACGAGATTGGACCCAGGGCACTTACTCGTTCTGTCCACCTTGATGCGATGTCACATGTAATGGTCTCAATTAGGCTCGCGTTCCTGGTTTATAATTAAGGTTTTTGGTATTAAATCGCGGGCTTATTTCGTGTATGGACATATTTTAATTTGAACTGCAGACAGACGCCTCGAGTGGTAACAAGTGGTAAGATTACACATTTTCCTTTCGCGGATTCTACAAACTGTCCCTTGCCCTATAGCGCTGTGATTTCCTGTTTATAACACTATGTATCTATATTATTGAAGTAATAGATTTCATTATGGGACATTCAGTAAGTTTTGGGGGAAGACGGAAACAAGTCGGAGCTTGGTGTATGAGTGGGAGAGGTGGAGACCGTCTTAAACTTACGTCGATGCGGTTGGGGAAGACGATAAGACGACTGGAAAAGAGAGAATCATTCTAAACTTCGGATGACACGAGTACCATTCTTTAGTTATAATGAGTCTACTACGTTGGGGAGGGCGAAAACCATTTCAACCTCATAACGAGGTGATTGGAAAAGACGAGAATCGTTTTAAGCTAAGCATGAAATAATTAAGAAAGACGAGAACAATTCAAGCTTTTCCTACGATTAGATGCTTGAGAGAGGGGGAAAGAGAGGGAGGGAAGGAGGGGTAGGGAGGGAGACGGGGAAGGAAGGGTGAGAGAGATGAACATATCAAATAGACATGTGGTGACCAAGAATGTTAGAATGTCAAAGAGTGCTAAATAGAATATGTTTATCACTTCGCCTCGATTTTTCATTTTTGGAAGAACTTTTTCAGATGAATTAGGTATATATCCATTAGAGAACGTAGGAAATATTTAGTCATTGTTTGCTCTATCAGAGGTACCGTAAATATACTGCTTGCTATTTTTTCAATAATAAAAACATTCTTCGATCTTTTTCGGCAACCATCTCTCTATTTCTGTCGGTCTATGTCCCGTGTTTATATAACACGCGCGTTCCATTATACACTTTTCTGCGAGAAATGTTCTCCTTGGGCTATTGAAACGTTCCGCAGATTAAAAACAAGTATTTCTCGTATTAGCGAAGACACTCGCTTTGATCTTGGATGAGCCGTGATTTTGTCCCAATTGGCAACTGGAAAAGGAAAGCAGCACACCGCATATGAATAGACTCTGCTTATCGAGCACAAGAGCATCTTGCATCGGATTACAAGCAACGATGTCGTGAACAAATCGTTCATTTGCAAGCTCAACGAGCTACCAGTCTAAAATGTCCGACCAACACAAGGATCTGAAGACATAACAACATACAGGACCAACACCATAAACGCAATACATAACATATACATACAAGACAAACAGAAGTAACACAATACATAACAAGTCATTCACGGCGATCGGCCGCCATTATAATTTGGATATATATATATATATGAACATTACCTGAAAAGAGAATGCAACACAAGGACGTCTGAGGGTACGCATCAGTATATTTTTACTGCCCAATATTTTTATTGACTCGCCTCTAAGACGGAGGGTAGACTTTAAGGATTGAAATTTTGTCTTTAAAAACCGTCTTATAAGCGAGTATATACGGTACTATTTTATTACAAAAAGCGTTCCGAAAGCCGTAGCTACTCAACACTTTACTACAAGAAGCAGAAAACCAAAAACTAGCTCCACTTTATTTTTAAAACGCACCTCTCTGTTTTGGATGCTGAAGGTACCGTCAATCATAGCGCTCACATCCTCCGCATCCTCTCATCCTTTTCATCGTGCAAAGTCATCACCTAGCGTGTGCGACAATCGTCGCTCTACTAAAATTTGGAGAGAAATGCAGAGGACAAAAACCTATAGCCCCGATGGGACTCGAACCCACGCCCCCAGATAAGAGCACCAGACCGGTTATCTGTGGGTCGCGGGTCCAAGTCCCATCACGGGTATAGGTTTTTTTACTGTGCATTTCTCTGCAGCTATTGATAGAACCACATTGGCTATCCTAATTACGATCTACTAAAATTTGTTATACCACCATAGGCGAACCACATTTACCAACATCGCATTAACTACTATTTTACTGTTTAGGCTTCCTAATGGGGCAATAATAGCCAGGACATCGAGTTATCAAGTGTATTAATAAATTGATCGAATGTGATATAAATTCTGATTAGTTTTTTCACCGTCACTATATCGGCTGCCCGTATGCTATATATCCATCGCACGTTCCTTAGGTACACTCGATCTCCATATTAAAGAACCCACGTAAAAATTAATTCCGCTCACGCGCACATCTGAGTACGATCACGTTGTACATACACTCGAGATGCCCCAGCGCAATAATTACCGAAGACAGACGAATCGGAAGGGGGGGGGGAGACGCCGCCGTTCCCGTCGCATATTGAGCGAAAACGTTGTAGTCCGTCTTTGTTCAATTAAAGTGTCCCTTTCTCTATGTATACATAATTATATTTACCTAACATATGTGTGTGTGCGTTTGAGAGAGCAAGTAGCGTCGTGGTTATGTCGTTGTAATTTATTCCTGGCGTCCATGGGTCGATTATCGGTCTTACCAGGACAGATCTTGTAGCGTCTTTTCTGTCTTCAAGCCATATATAAAGGTAAAAAGGTCAAGTACAACATTTATATACCGCAAGTATCAGCCAAGAAAGGCTCTCAGATGCGGTTTACAATTAAATGTTTTTGGCAGCTATTCAGC
>WURV02169594.1:0-14480 GCA_011762755.2 Epimenia babai | reverse complement strand
TGTCTTTCTCAAGTTATGGTTATGTTCTGATACTTTGCGCTGGAAATACGATTGGATATTTACAGGTAACAATTGAACAAATGCTTTATATACAATTATACACGTTTTAAGCTCTATGATTTCATCTACCTTTAAGATTTGCATTCGGTAAAATAACGGGTTTGTGTGTGACAGATAGTTGGATTTCGATATGTATCTTATTGCGCGTTTTTGGAGTATACGTATTTTTTGCAGTCGTGATGTATATGTATTGCCCCAAATTTCAGCGCAATAATACAGATATGGAAAGATTAATGTGTAGTACAACATTTTTAAGTTAATCACTGTGAGTAGATATTTACAACGGTAAATTATTGCCAAGTTACGTGAGATTTTATTACCTAAATATTTCAAATGATATTCCCAGGATAACTTTTCATCGACGATAACACCTAAATATTTAGTAAATCGTACTTGTTCAATTTTGATTCCATTAATTTTTAGTTCTACGTTTTCTACCATTTTTTTACGTCCAAATAGGATAAAATTTGTTTTATCAACATTTAAGGAGAGTTTATTAACTTGAAACCATTCACTTAATTTTGTCAACTCTGCACTGACTACTCGACTTATTTCTGTGCACGAATCGCCTGAATACAACAGACTGGTATCATCAGCAAACAAGAGGCAGTGTAAAACATCTGACACATTACATATATCATTTACATACAGAATAAACAATGATGGGCCGAGAATTGAGCCCTGAGGCACACCGCATGTGACACCCCTCCGCTGAGAATTAACGTTGTCAAATAATACATATTGTTGTCTATTGTTGAGGTAATTAGCTATCCAAGAAAGTGCTAGACCACGAATTCCATAATTGTGTAGTTTAAACAGCAATATGTTGTGGTCAATGGTGTCGAAGGCTTTCTTGAGGTCAATAAAAATACTGACAGTTAATTTACGATTGTCATTGGCGCTTGTAATAGTTTCAAGTAATTCCATCAATGCAAATGCTGTCGAATGCGATTGTCTGAAGCCATATTGACCTTTAAAAAGGATGTTATGTATGTTCACAAAATTTATCAAGCGGTTGTTGAAAATTTTCTCAAGAATTTTTGAGAATTGCGGTAATAGTGAGACTGGTCTGTAGTTGTTGAATTCACTCGGGTCACCAGACTTGAACAATGTTACTATTTTCGCAATTTTTAGGTCATCTGGTACAATTCCCGATTGGAAAGATAAATTAAAAATATAACACAGCGGTGCGGTGATCATTTCACTGATCGACTTTACAATAGACATACTTAAATTATTATAATCATAAGAGGTTATATTTTGGCAAACTTGGATAATATTATAGATTTCACTCTCAGTTACCGGCTCTAAGAACATGGAATGGGGATTTGGGTTACACAAGAATTTATCAAATGATATGTTATTATTTGGCGGAATCTTTCCAGCTGTTACATATTTACATGTAATTATTCATAATTCAAAGTAGTCACCTCCGCAAGTGTGTGTATATTGTACAAGTTTATACAAGTGTAAAACTACAACTAGGCATTGCAGTACTCCCCCAATTGCACATAACTTCATTAGTTTATGTTTTAAGCTAGTTACATTGTAAAGTGCCGTCGACATCATCTTGTCATTATTGACCAAGGGATAATACGGCACTCTGAATAAAGCTTTACTATTATTATTATTATTATGACTATGTTTATATGTTTGTAAGAACAGGCTGAACTATACATCCGTTGTGTGGGCGATAACAAAACTGGGCGACCTCAGACAGCGTTGATGTTCCGTCTGTTATTGTCGTTCATTAGATCGCTATTATCTGCGGGACCCACCCTGATCATTCCTATTATTTCCATTGATAATACCTGGCCAATCAGCTCGATGGTTATGGGACCAGTTAGGGTAATATACTCCAGAAGAGGTGGGGGTGAGGGTGATTTTCTCTGGTATTTATTTCGTCGATTCTTCGCTATTAGACATATTGACTGAGTTTACTGTAAATAAATAAAACAACGGAGGATGTTGTCGTCGACCAAAATAATTTTTATCTGTATTCGAGAACCTTCTTTCGTTGTTGGTAAAATTTTCACATTTTACCAAGTTTAAATACACCGAAATATACTTAGAATATACTCAATATACAATGTTATTGTTTTGTATTTTATCCTGAAAATTTTTTTGTTTTTTTTTTCAGAGGAACTTTAAAAACTACATCAAATTTGAAATTAATTGAATATCTGAGGCAATTATTTATTTCAACTTTTGACAGGCGTATTAAAATGTTGATGTGAAGTGACATTTTGACATTTTGCCTCTGATTCATCATTATCTTAATGTAAGTTAATGGTTATAAAACTACTACATTAATTCTTCAATGAAAACAATGATGATTATAAACGATATGGTGATATTAAAACTATTTTAACACTTATAGTAAGCACATGGTTTTTAAGGACAAAAAAATTGAAAAACCAACGTCTATGAAAAGAAATCAAATATAAAACTGCAATATTTGATTGTACAAAGTAGTGATTTTGGCTGGAAATTAAAATTAGCTGAAATTTATTATCAGCATAAATTTAATGTCATACAATAACATTCGCGAATAGTTTTGGCAATCAGAATCCCATGACCCCACTGAAAGTAAGTTTCCATCATCGTTGAAGAACAATATATCATCATAGCACAAAAAGATAATTAGCTTATTTAATGACAAAATATTTGGACTGGACAACACTTCCTGGAAGTATGCTTTCTGACAATTCAGGAACTGCGTAGAAGACACAAAAGGGAGAGAACTTGGGGCACCTAACTTCTATGAATAGCTACCATTTTGAATTAACGTCATAGCAGCTCCTTCGAACGAAGTCCCGACAGACCGTGGTATTATTGAGCCTTCGAGCAAACATCAGCGGACAGAACAGGAACGTGCCGTAGATTATTTGAGTATATTTGTGTTTAATCAATTCACAGATTCAGTTGTGATGTACCTTCGAAGGGAATATGAGCTCATTAGCTGTGCGTATATATTATTCATAGGATTTACGGATGTTCTTAAAACATAAACAGTCGCCAAAATTACAACGTGACTCATCGACTATTCAAGTGGATTAATTAAGCCAATGTTTTCTCTGTCAATTCAAACTTGCTCATCTACTTTCACCGAGGGGAGGTTGTCTTACTTTTTGCTACCTTCGCGTTGCAGAGTCAATACGAATTACTACCTGACTGACATATGATGCCGCTGGTTCCCACAGTAACTCTCTGAATCCAATAGTCTATGAAAATATAGCGAGGTTTGTTGGACATGTTACACTGATATATGTCAAAATGTTGTTACAGGAATACTAGCCATGCTTGATGGAAAAACCAGCACGGTTTGGCAACGAGTACGATCCTTAATTGACAATGATACTAGCCATGCAATACTAGCAAGGCTTGTCAATAATGCTGGTAAGGTTTGACAACAATACTAGGAAGGCTTGTCAATAATGCTGGCAAGGTTTGACAACAATACTAGGAAGGCTTGTCCATTATGCTGACAAGGTTTGACAACAATACTAGGAAGGCTTGTCAATAATGCTGGCAAGGTTTGACAACAATACTAGCAAGGCTTGTCAATAATGCTGACAAGGTTTGACAACAATACTAGCAAGGCTTGTCAATAATGCTGGCAAGGTTTGACAACAATACTAGCAAGGCTTGTCAATAATGCTGGCAAGGTTTGACAACAATACTAGGAAGGCTTGTCAATAATGCTGGCAAGGCTTGTCAACAATATTAGCCTGGCTTGTCGGTAGAACTTTGAATACAATTTTGCATTGTTCGATCATACTACACGGGTTTTTTTAAGTTGTTATAACATTGTAAAGTGTCTCCAACATCATTTTGTCATGGACATAGACGAAGAGGCAATTTGGCACCGAGACTAAAACTGCATATAATCACTATTATTATAAAATGGTAGCCAACAGTTTTTTATATTGTTTTAGAACCCTTGCATTCCAAATCACGAAACACATCAAAATAAAAAGATTCAATCACAAAGCTGGGGATTCATGAAATTTGGTCTCAAAAATAAATATCAGTCCACCGTCAGAATAATGCCTATCGGTTTAACCCTCAGCCCTCTGTTGTCACAGACTTGTATTGCTATTGTGATGTGATGTACAGATGTCAGTGTGGTAAGGGTTAATGGCATAACAAATCTATCAAAATCTACAACCGGAGGAGTGGTAGAAAAAATCTACAATCAATTTAGTTTTGTCGACAGTTTCATGTAAAATTACCGCAGAGAAAGGCAGGAATAAGAGTCTACGATGGCGCCACTTTGCCATTAACCCCAAATAACCGACGGTGAATTTCCTCACGAATATTTATTCGTCTAATTGATTTATTCGTATTTCTATGTACTTGTTCTAAAATCATTACAGAAACTGTCATCAAAGTTACACCGTAACTTTAAGAGAATTCTTGTATATATATATATATATATATATATATATATAAAATACTTAAACAAAGGTCACGCTGACCATCATGGACGCCGGATGGGGCCCCGTTGTAGTAATCAAACAGGTGTCAATCTTGTATCAGTTGCCCACACTTCATCGTATTTCTGTCAGTATTGCTGGAGAGGTAATATAGTAAATTCCTGGATGATTTATTACGATCTATTTCTGATATTCTGAACGGATATACGCCGCAGCTAGAAATACCAATCGTCAATCGTACGTGAATATAGCTTCTTTTGAATGCAATGCTTCGGTTTCCCCGGAACATAAAAAAAACTAAGTATTTCCCCTCTGAGAACTTTTTATGAAACGGACGCTATAAAATTCATGAATGCAGAGGAAATGGAAAGTAAAAATGAATCGCTAATCGTGGGGGTGAACCCACAGCCTCCAAATCACTGGTCTGGTACTCCTTTAAAATATAAAATTTTAAAAATAAATTTTTGGGACGAAAGTGTGTTTAAACACAATTCTACAAAGGTCGTCGGGGTATGAGGAAAGGTCCCCTATGTTTGGTTGAACTTATAAAAATTTTCCACAAATAGATGAGAATGTGATTAACAAATTACTCGGAACTTGGATTATTTGCGGAAAGCAACGTTAACTAAGTGGATTGAGTTTACTCAAATTGACTGAAAGACGCTCAAATGAACGAGTTATAAAGATGACCGAGTTATAAAGACGACTGAGTTATAAAGATGACCGAGTTATAAAGACGACTGAGTTATAAAGAGTAGGGCAAAACACAAAATTTTACAAGTGAAAATTTAAAAGTGCTATGTTGTCATACAAAGCTACGTTTTGATTATGTAAAGCTATCAGGCTATGTTCCTCCCTCATCTTGATAAAAGTGTTCTAATTCTGCCCATGATTCAAGCCCATTAATCCTCCAATACTACTAGTAGTAATAATAATAATAATCCATTTGTTTTGGAGGCGCCCTAACAACTAGTATGTCTTTAAGGCGCCTATATACATTTCGTGTGATAACTGATTATATTACATTATATGCTAAACAGCAATGGACAGAGGAAAGCCATAAAGCAATGCGTATAATAACCAAAAAAAAAAACACGTGAAAGTGTTAACTTTGACTGGGACTGAAGGATATATCAAGTATTGATATCAAGATAATTCACTTATTATATAGGGCTCCATTAGCCCTTTAGCTGAAGTGTTTCTCTAGCCCTCAGTCAGATATCGTGGATATCTCGGATATGTGGCTAGTGCAGAATCAAGTGTAGCAGTTCACATTTCCAGTCCAGGTTGTTTCTCTACCCACAGAGGGATGACAAGAGGCAGACGGTTGAGGAATGGTAACTAGTCCATACGCTCACCCAGTTTGGCGTAGTTACGTGACTTACAATGTCAACGCTGTCAACTTACAATGTCAACGCTGTCAACTTACAATGTCAACGCTGTCAACTTACAATGTCAACGCTGAAGCGACTGTCCCATAATCCCTCATGATTCTTAACCCCTTGGACATTGACAGCTATGCTTTATATTATCATATGAATAACATTCTCAACAACAGTCTGGAGAGGGTTAATCAACATTCAGTTGAAAACTTTAATAAGATATACTCTTCATACAGTTATATTTACATAAAACATTCATAAGTTGATTGACAGCTGTAATTAATTCAACAATTCTATCATCACCAAGAATCACATTTTCTCAGCATCGACACCACTACCATCACTAACGACTAATTCTCAACACAAGCTTGATTACGCCAGCCAATACCGCCCGAGACATCGTTAGCCTGTGATTCTTTGGGTCAGTATTTATTTTCAGCAGCAACATTAGACATCGGATATACCGTCCATCTCACAACGCTAATTCCTGTCAATCTACTCGTCCCAATTTACACGGACAATCTGCTACATTGTCGAAAAAATTGCCGCGTCCTTCTTCCCTATTGATCCGCGTTGGTGGTCTTCTTTCGACTCTATTATGTATAAACGTAATTAGCCGAGGAAAGTTCCATTATGGCTTATTAACGCGTCAAATCAGAGGGATTCCGAAAGAGAAGGTCAGTGTGGCTATCCACAAAACTCAAATCAACGACTTTCTAATGACTGAGTGGAGGCGCCCGAAAGAAATCCACTGACGTCATGCCGATGTTTTAGATATTGCTCGTTTTCAGAATGGCATAATTCACAACCACGCTGTCTAACACATTATCCAGCTCAGACGCTAATATCATAGAACTTCAAAAACTGGATATAATCCAATTAGGAAGTATAGCATTTATATACCGCACGAATATAGGATCTTGCATGCCTCGCAAAATTTTGGTTAACGACAAATCGTCAATGTAGGCAACTCCGTGAGAGACGCCAGGTAAACTTGACACTGCAATACTGTGATATCGTCTGACAGCTGATGACTTCCGTTCGGTTGGATCATTATGTTCCTTAATAGTTCAACAAGTACGCGTCATATTCCTTAATAGTTCAACAAGTACGCATCATAATCCTTAATAGTTCAACAAGTACGCGTCATATTCCTTAATAGTTCAACAAGTACGCATCATATTCCTTAACAGTTCAACGAGTACGCGTCATATTCCTTAATAGTTCAACAAGTACGTGTAACGAGTACACATCATATTCCTTAATAGTTCAATAAGTACACATCATATTACTTAATAGTTCAAGGAGTGCGCGTCATATTCCTTCCGTTTGTTAATAAAAAAGAACATAAATCAATATCGGCAAGGACCAGGCAGTGTTGCATTTCCCGCAATAAGCCGTTCAGGATAAACTGGGCGAGATTGCTTTGGTCAGGCCTACAGGCTGCATCACCGATCCTCAAGGGGATTTATGGCTGCCCCTTTGGACTGACGGCCGGTAATTATCCAACAATATCATCCCCCGTGATTGGCAGGATGGCACGAAATGTCACGATATGGGCTTAACATCCCGAGTTGTGCCTGCCACACGGCTATCTAACTTCGATGTGATTGCTTCCACACTATTATTCATAGCCTCGCCGTCTTCTAACCTGTTTCTTAATTATAAGTGATACTTTGTATTTTTGAAGGGTTACTTAAAACGTTTGCTCGTATTTATAAATCAGCACCATTCGTCGTTGCCTGAGACTAGTGTATGTATGTCTATGTGTCTGTGTGTATGTATTTGCCTGCATATGTCAAAGCCCGGTAGGCTGCATGGGCCATTGTTGCCCCTACACAGACTGACCTAAGTAATACACATGTCAAGGAAGTAAACAGCATACAGGTCAGTGATTGCTATATATGTATTTCCATTTTTTAAGTTAAGCTGTGTGAATGCTTAGTTAGTGCAGGCTATATGTTCTAGCTGAGCCATATGTAAAGTCGCTAATGCTTCATTAATGTGTAAGACTTCAATCACCCGTGTATTAATGTATTAATGTATTAATGTATTGATGTCTGCTCTTGATAAAGACTACTTCGGCTTTTATCCAGTATTTGCAGTAGATGCAGAAAACCAAACTGTAGAGGATCTTTCTGAGTGTGGTGGGGAGATGCAGAAAACCCAACTGTTAGAGGATCTTTCTGAGTGTAGTGGGAGATGCAGAAAACCCAACTGTTAGAGGATCTTTCTGAGTGTAGTGGGAGATGCAGAAAACCCAACTGTTAGAAACTGGCTACAAATTAAAATGTACATGATTCGAATCGTAAGTAAGGTCACATGATTGTATTTATCATATTCATCATATGATTTTATTTATCATATTTATCATATGATTGTATTAATCCGTTGCCACCTTGGGAAAGGCACTTTATACAAGTTCCTCTAGTTGACTGGCCATAACTACTAATAAAATTCATTTGCCGTGATACGAATTGATATGCACTGTGATAGTAAATCAGTAATGGGAAGTAACGGGTTCGTTGAAGCCTGGTACAGAGCTGCTTTCCTCAATGACCCGTGACATTGCCAGCTCTGCGGGTTGTTTTCGAGTGGGCTATGTCAATGTCATTCCTGATTTTTTTACTGTAATCCCTCTTATTACAAAAACTTGTTAGTTTGAGTTTCACCTATAAGGTTTATTTATTCGCTACATTACTTCAACACATCGAGTTATACTCAGCCATATATTAGGATCAGTCTACCTCTCAACCCATCCCTATCTATCGAACCATCCATTCCCCATCGACGCATGCAGCCATCCATCAGTCGATATATCTAAGACAGCAAAGAGAAAAATATACAAAGAAACGACTAACTCAAATAAAAACCGCGGAATAACTGCAACAAATTCCAAGAAACGAGAAACCAAAATAATTCGAAGAAAGTGGGTTTATTTATCAACGGTCGAGTAATTGTGTAACGAAGATAGATGCATTCCGTCTGCTCATCATCATCGCTTCAAAAGTAAGTGCTTTATTTCGCTGACTTCACAAACATCTCACAGTAAATGTGCTATATTTCATACTTGTCTATTAAGAGAGCTATTTTTACTGATGTTATGTATGTTTATTGTTATATATTTACAAACAGACTGACTTAATGATTTTTCATAGATACCCGAAAATTCTTTTGTTTCTTGCTCCTTGGGTTCTGGTCTAGAGTCTTATATAAAAAAACTGATTGCGAGAAATGGCGAGAAAGCGATGTTCAGATAAGACTAAACATTTATCAAATGTTGACTTTTGTGTTTGTGTGTGACACATACAGGCTGTCTGTAGGCATTACCAACCAGTGCTAAGAATGAACGCAGGTCGACTGTATGCCCAAACCCAGTGGATTTTTCACTATGGTGTTTTCCCCAACCCTAATGACTGAGGCTAATCTGTTTGTAAACCACATAGGCTAACATTGCAAATGGCCGTCAATTGCAGACAAAACAATTACCTCGGTAATCGGCCAATTTCCGACTAACTGATGTTGATCCGCCGAAAGAACTCCCGCATATATTATGGAATGATATTTTTTAACGCATACAAATGAGTCAGCGAACGTTTTATAGTCATTTTAAGAGCCGCAATGACGTGTGTATGATTTAGTAAAATTCTAGAACGATGCGGATTTGTCAGATGTTGGTGAATGTCATAAAGGTCTGAGAACTGACGCATGTCTAGAACATTGTTGGCCTTGTACAAAGCTGATGTATATGTTTAACGCGATGTTACTGATTAGACAATCGCTGTTGTGCGAACTGCTGCATCATCACAGAGCGAGGAGCGTTTCTCCATTCGCTGGTTTTGAATGCTCGAACGGATGAACAGAGAGGCACCCGATATCACCCACGCTGCTGAATCTCTGAGAAGTGATAAATTATTGAAAAGATTGAGAAATTGAGACAGAGGGGTAGCGAACCGGGAACGCCGCGAGACGCTGATGACAGCGTCCAAAACACAGCCACATCCAAGGAACATAGCCCTACAAAACTACACCGCACGGGCTGCTGAGACCGAAATGAACTGACGGTGGTTAAGGAGCTTTCTGTAAGAAAAGCCACTGGCGGTATTCTGGCTAAACCAAAGAACTGAACGAAAATCATGGAGATTTGAGTCCAATGATCTGGCTACTTTCGACTTTGACAAAAGACACGGGCCTAAAGAGAAACTATCAACCACTGCAGATCCATTAAGAGTCAACATTTCATCACCAAATAATAATTATACGCGATGTATTTGATAAATAACCAATCGGATGCCTTGACGTTTCGGCAGTGCAAGCCATTATGTAGCCCGTAGTTGGTACATACTGAGGACGCACCCAGGATTTAAAACTTGTGTGACATGCTTTCTTGGTTGTTATAAATCATTTAAAAAACATCATCATGTGTTTGAAATGGTTTTAAGTGATCTTATTCTTAAAAATAGATTTAACTGAATTTCTACTTGATTTTTCTATTTAATTTTTACATGCTACAAAAGTGCTGCTGACATTCACAATAACAGGCGTCTCCTTATCGTCTGACTACGCAATTAGACAATACCTTTATTGTTACCTAGTACCGACTGTATATATATATATATATATATATATATATATATTTACTGTATATAAATGTTTTAAATAAAAACTTATTCTCTTACAGAAAGATTAAGCTTTTCAAACCCGTACTTCAAATGGCTTTTTCCGAGAATGTCAGATACGAGAAGGTGACGAAGAATGAAGCTAATTCGGTATTTTACCTTGAAATAGCCATCGTGCCAATAACCAGTCTAGAGCCTAGAGATATCCAATATCCTCGAGCCATATAAAAATTAGAAATTACCATCACCCTCGGGGGACCCGGACATCATTAACTTCATCCTTGATACGCGGTGTAGTGAAAAGTTACGGATGCCACCCTGCAAAAACAACCTGTTCTGCCAACACGATTACTAACCCATAGAGACACGTAATAACTTCTATGAATTTTTTGTGAGAATGGTATATCGTTATCGCCAGAAATCCTGTCTAGACAGGACTCATCCGATTTCTAGCGGGGCGTTATCCCTCCCGGTATATTTCCATGCTAACTACGAATTGTGGCTCACTTCACCTACAGCTCGACGTGCATGTAATTATATAACGAGCTCGAGAAATATCCGCACCCCCTCTCGTTACGCCAGATTCAAACTCGAAAACAGTGGATTCCACGTACTAGACTAGAGTGCACGAATGCATCTCTTGAGGTGGCTGCATAATAGCATAAAGTCAAGTGAACGGACTGTGTCTCGAGGGTATATCAGAAATAATACGACATCATAAACGGGTTTTTATGACAACGGAAACCATATATCGTAAACAGGCTTTAAAATATCACAAACCTTATCATATCCTATACAGGCCTTGAAATAAGAGGAACCATATGACATCATAAACAGGTTATATCATATGATATCCTTTTAAATTATCAGAAACCATATGACAGCATAAACAAGCTTTAAATCACAGAAAACATATGACATCGTAAACAGGCTTTAAAATATTACAAACCGTATGACCTCTCATATTTATAGGGGGCGTTAAGAATACTGGAAAGCATTGATATCCCATAAGTGGACAAGAGATAAAATTACTGAAGTGCTTAATTTGAATGATTCTAAGAAACACTGAATGCCTTTATAACCATCAGGTTTTGTATATTAGACAATGTTTTATATCATATATTTGGGTAGAAGGGTTGAATCAATACAATCGTAGTGATAAAGTACTCAGGAAGAGAGCAAGAAAATTTAACAGACCGAATCCTATAGGACATCGCTTCCTCTAAGCCTAGCTAATCATATTGTATTGTTACTATAATAATAATAATAATAAAGACAAATCAATTCATTGTGCGAACTTCGCACAATGTTGGTCCCACATTACAAGTGAAATGTGAAATCAATATCATGCACCGAGAATACCATTAAAATAAAATCTATGGACACATCAAAGTAACTGAATAATTGATGTGAAAGCCGAGGCAAATCGTGTTTTGATGTTTTAATTTCAGACTAGAAGCTTGTAAGCGAAGGGACGGGTCGTATATTGGGAGAAACTTTGTTGGGCGGAACTTTGTTGGGCGGAACTTTGTTGGGCGAAACTTTGTTGGGCGAAACTTTGTTGGGCGAAACTTTGTTGGGCGAAACTTTGTTGGGCGGAACTTTGTTGGGCGAAACTTTGTTGGGTGAAACTTTGTGATGTAATAGTGGAATGTTGCAAGAAATGTGGCGACTGTTGAGAGGTTTATTTCACAGCTCCACTAGTGGTGGTTCCTTATTTATAACTGGCTCTCTATCTACACGCGGTTCCTCTCAATCAACAAATTGTTTCCCTTCCACCAGCCATTTCCCTCTCCCAACAGTTCACTTATTCCGCAGTTTCTCACTCGACCACCGATGTTTGCCCCTTCTACAATTCTACAAGGGGTTACTATCTGAAAAAGGTCCTTCTTTGAGAATTGTTCCCCTGTGTAAAGTGGTTCTCTCCCTACAAGACAAGTGGTTCTCTAACAGTGATTCTCCCTTGTCAACCAGTTTCCTTCTACCACTGGATCCTCCAACTACCAGTATCCCTATATCAGTGGTGCTCCCGCTACAAACAATTCTTCCTCTACTAGCTCAGCTGTTCCCTCAGCAAATAACTATCCTTATGCAGCCGTTCCCCTCTGAAGTGATATATGACATATGCAGCTTGCCAAATGGAAAAACACGATTGAGAGTTAAGTCTCCGCTACCTGCCCCAGATGCTGTGGCTCAAATAATTTCACAATCCCTCTATAAGCAGTCTCTATCAGCGGTTCACCTTCAACCCAGTCCCCCTCTATAAATGGTTCCCCTTCCACCAATAGTCCCCCCTCTATAAGCGGTTTCCCTTCCATCAATAGTCCCCCCTCTATAAATGGTTTCCCTTCCACCAATAATCCCCCCTCTATAAGTGGTTCCTCTTCCACCAACAGTCCCCCTCCATAAACGATTCCACTTCCAACCAGTGCCCCCCTATAAGTGGTTCTCCTTTCACAAACTGTGCTCCTCAATAAGTGGTTCCGCTTCCACCAACAATGCCCCTATACCAGAGTTCCATTGCCCACCATTAGTCTATCTCGAAGAAAACTGCGAGTTCCAATAATAATTCGGTCGTTCCATCATACGATACGACTGCACATACTTAACGGAATCGCCGGCATTTATCAGCGCCCACCGACGAAACAATGCCCCTCGTCATAGACACAACACGCGAAACGCATAAATAACGAATAAAATTATCGCGCGAATCCGCATAACCAATGGGCAGCCGGTACGCCAGTCCACAGGTCACAACACATGGGCGGAGTCACGATGATTGACAAGCTATACAAACGCGATACTCGCCGCCAATCGCTGGATGTGCCCGCGACTTTTCGCTGGATACGCGTCGTGCCGCACGCACACCGTTACTCTCCGTACGAGAGGCACGCATCGCCCAACCATATTATAGATTATCGGCGTATTGTCTCTAAAGCGCTGTGGGATTTATCGCGAATGGAACAGGTTGTACGGCGTTAGCGTAAACCACCCACGCTACTGTCACGCGCGCGTCCACGGTCTTTTGTTGACGCGTGCTATCTTTACCCGGCGTCTACGTGTCGTTTAACAATCACAGGTGAGTCGACTACGCAGGTCGTAGAAAAAAGTCATTTAAAGATTTTAAATACATCATTCAATTGCTCGAGAATAAGAAGGGTCAATTAAAAAATATGACTTAATACGACAATGAGTTTTAAGGGATTAAAATGAGTAAACTTAATCGAATCAAGGGCCACTGGAATCAAGGGCCACACTGACCAGATTAACGAAAGTCTGCGGAGATAACAGCTTCGTAGGTTTATCGGAATTGTAATATTTTAATTCAATTAATATAGTTGATGAATATAATTTAGTAAAAGATGATTTTCGACTTGAGTAAATGTTTTTTTCTCAAAAAAAAATCGAAAATTCATCCGTGTTATCATTCGAGCCGGATGAAAACGTTGTGAAAATTCTTCATTTTATGAATATTGGACAGAGTTAAATTTTTGTACATAGCTATAACGGTAACAATTGCTCGATGTTACCGTGGAAACATGTGTAAATTATCTGACATTACCGTGGAAACATGTGTAGATTATCTTAAGTAACTATGCCCATGATATTGCACTCTGAATATATTTCTAAGTTTTAGTGTTTAATGTTACTCTGTACGCTCCCTCGATCCAGTTCCCCTCACATCCATGTTACTCTGTACGCTCCCCCGGTCCAGTTCCCGTCACATCCACGTTACTCTGTACGCTCCCCCGATCCAGTTCCCCTCACATCCATGTTACTCTGTACGCTCCCTCGATCCAGTTCCCCTCACATCCATGTTACTCTGTACGCTCCCCCGATCCAGTTCCCCTCACATCCATGTTACTCTGTACGCTCCCTCGATCCAGTTCCCCTCACATCCATGTTACTCTGTACGCTCCCCCGATCCAGTTCCCCTCACATCCATGTTACTCTGTACGCTCCCTCGATCCAGTTCCCCT
>WURV02169583.1:0-14481 GCA_011762755.2 Epimenia babai | reverse complement strand
GTAAGTGACTGGTTACAAAGGGAATTTGTACACTACTGTAAGTGACTGGTTACAAAGTGAATTTGTACACTACTGTAAGTGACTGGTTACAAAGGGAATTTGTACACTACTGTAAGTGACTGGTTACAAAGGGAATTTGTACACTACTGTAAGTGACTGGTTACAAAGTGAATTTGTACACTACTGTATGTGACTGGTTACAAAGTGAATTTGTACACTCCTGTAAGTCACTGGTTACAAAGGGAATTTGTGCACTACTCTATGTGACAAGTGACAAAATTAATTTGTACCTTACTATATGTGATAATAACAAAATTAATTTGTACACACCACCTATGTATCTGTTGGTTAGTATTTGGTCAGTATGTATTTGATTAGTGACGAAATAAATTACTGTAGTAATGAGTGTCTCGTCAGGATGGATCTAACCTGGCCGCCTCTCATCGCGCTTACCACCCTGAAGAGTTGGCGAAAAGTGACTCTCTCAAAATAGGTCACCTTATTAGTACATTCTCTCAGGTATAATTAAAATAGACCTCAGTTTGTATGGGTAACTTAACGTTGGCAGTATTCAGTTATGGACGTCATCTCATAGCATTTTTTTCCCCCCAAAAATACCGGAAAAACTACTTGGTAGAGACTTTCGCCATTCGGCAGATATTGTTCTTTGTTATATTTGCAGTCGTAGCAAAGGGAGGTAATTTTTGTTAATTTGAAAATTTTTATATAATACACAGGCATCATCTTTTGGTTAGTCTTAAATTTGTTCGAGCTATCGTCCTAGCAATGAGAGGTAATTTCTGCCAATGTTAATTTTCAATTAAATATTTTCTCAAAAAATGGTGTGTCATCGAGCTTAGGGAATTAGCAGACATGTTTCCTGGGTTGTTGATGGTTCACTTTCTTTTATTTTCTTAATCTTTTATTATTTTTTAGTCTCTGTTGTTACATGCACTACATTCTATGCTTAGTGTACGTTCCAAACAATACATACTATTTTTAGTGTATGTTATTTCAACACTACATTTCACTTTTAGTGTATGTTATTCCAACACTACATTTCATTTTTAGTGTATGTTATTCCAGACACTACTTATTAATTTTAGTGTATTTTATTTCACCACTACATTTCACTTTTAGTGTATGTTATTCCAACACTACATTTAATTATTAGTGTATGTTATTCCAGACAATAAATATTATTTTTAGTGCATGTTATTTCAACACTACATTTCACTTTTAGTGTATGTTATTTCAACACTACATTTAATCATTAGTGTATGTTATTTCAGACACTACATATTATTTTAAGTGTATATTATTCCAACTCTACATTTAATTTTTAGTGTATGTTATCCCGAACACTACAAAATTTTAGTGTATGTTATTCCAACACTACATTTCAGTTTTAGTGTGTGTTATTCCAACACTACAAAATTTTAGTGTATGTTATTCCAACACTACATTTCATTTTTAGTGGATGTTATTGCAGACACTACATTTCATTTTTAGTGTATGTTATTGCAGACACTACATATTACTTGGCGCACCAGATCCACCCGGTCGTCTCGAGATTGTGTGATTGCATCGACGGCACCGACGCAGCACGCATAGCCGAGTGTCTGGGTTAGTTTTACATTCAAAATATCTCTCCGCCTTAGGCGCGTCTCGCTCGACACTAGCGCAGAAACCCCCGTTACAATTTAACCACAATCGTCAATGCTCGAATGTTCGGATATATCGCGAAGCGGACATTAAAGATTTTGAACCGTATTCCATGTGTTTCTAATTAATCATAATAACTATAAATTTGTAAAGTGTCTTTGATAGCCATGTGTTAAAAGGGCACTATAAATCAATAAAATTTCATTTCATGTAACTACGATGCAGGGCTTGACCCATCAGGGTACCGTCATCAACAGCACGGTTACCACGACGACGCTCAGTCAGGCGATACGGAGCTGACGGATGAAGATAAATACAAAGATTGTGTGGATTTCACGTGGAAGTGCCCGACGTGTTCTACAGACAATATTTTTAACGCGGTCTTCTCTATGTCTGTGAGTGTATTTTTATGGTATACTATGACGTCATGTTTTGTCTCGAGTTAGCAGGAAGTAAATACCGCGGCCACAACACCCACAGGATCAGCGTTATATGTGAACCAGAACACGATGTATTTGTGTTTATGTTAGAACACATTTATGTATGTGTTCGTGTGTTTTCTGCAGCGAATTGATATACAGAGCTAGTACTGTGTTGTTGATAGTTTCGAGTTTTTCGCAAAATGGTACTAGCTGCTGGTGGATTTTGACCAGGGAATTAAACCATTAAGGCATCGATAACCGCTCCAAGATTTTCTGCCATAAGGTATTCCGTGAAACAGAATACCCTCTACTAAGTGGTCAGGTGAACACCAACTGTGGCTAATTAATGACTTTAAAGGGATGCAGGTGGTAGTTGAAAAATAAATTTTGAGGCAGAAGGCCAGGGGCAATATATTGCTGCACCATACCCCATTGTCTCTGTACCCAATGTGGGTCATTCATATGGGCTTGGCGTGTAACTCTGGGAGTAATTCGGTCACGGCATGGACTGTAACACTTGGTCACGATGGCATTCTGACCTGTCTCAGGAAAATATCCATATCTCTGATAAATGTTGATCGATTTTAATTTTTCATAGTTTATTTTAAAGAGAAATGGCAGGCTTTTCTAATGATACCCATATTATTAAAATATTCCTTACATTTTGAGTTTGTAGGAGGTCGTTGAAAAAATTCCATTTTTTATGTATAGGGGAAGCAGTTAGTCAACTGGTAGGAACACCGGACTTGTAACTGAAAGGTCGCGGGTTCGAAACCTCCCACCAGTCGACTTTTCTGCGATGATCCTCAGAATGTAATTTGATCTCTGATTGCTGGAGTAAACCCTTTTTGGATGATACTTGCGGTCTATAAATGTTGTACTTTACATTTACCTCTATATGTTTGCATTACCCCAAACATAACCTCATCCATGTTTACGTGCTGCCCAGAACAAAATTATATGCGTGTTAAATTTTACCAAGAGCGCATTAATATCTGTTTCTGCGTTACTCTGAACACAAAAAATATCTCTTTTTGCGTTACTCTGAACACAAACAATATGTATCTGCGTTACTCTGAACACAAACAATATCTGTTTCTGCGTTACTCTGAACACAAACAATATGTTTCTGCGTTACTCTGAACACAAACAATATCTGTTTCTGCGTTACTCTGAACACAATGTCTGTTTCTGCGTTACTCTGAACACAAACAATATCTGTTTCTGCATTACTCTGAACACAAACAATGTCTGTTTCTGCATTACTCTGAACACAAACAATGTCTGTTTCTGCATTACTCTGAACACAAACAATATCTCTTTCTGCATTACTCTGAACACAAACAATGTTTGTTTCTGCGTTACCCTGAACACAAACAATGTCTGCGTTTCCACGCTACCTGGAACACCAACTCAAGGACGGGGTAAGAAGTGTAATGGTTAGATCATTGGACTTAAGTCCAGATCGATTCCCGATAGAGTCGTACTAATTGTGGCATTTTTCGGGCGAGATGAGCTTTATAAAACCCCGTCAACCACACTATACCTCTTTGCTATCTAGTCATCTCATGAATAATCATCAACTATCACAAACATAGTGGAGCTCCATAACATCTAAGCTGGTTGTGGGCGTTTGGATCCAGTGGCGTAAATGGACCAAGGTCAATTCTCTGCCCAGACTCAGTGCCTTTTAACTACTGTATATTTCCACACCCCTTATAACTAAGGCAAATCCATTTGTCGCGTTAACTTGACTATATAGGCTACCCTTGTAAAGGGCCAAGAAAAGATGGCCGACACAGTGATTACCCTAGTAATCGGTCTTTTTATATTTTTATAACTATCCACAATGGTACATGCGTTTACATGTTAATCAGGACAACGAAATGATATAAAATTTATTTGATTACAGTATACTTATTCGCTTAGCTGTCAATCAAACTTTACATGAGGCTTTACCTGAATTTTATCAATAGCCTACTGGTTTAAGACTATAATGTAATTACTTAAATTATATAAAATCAACACCTAACAGTATATAGGTGATATAGATAAATGTTAGATACAATTATGTACATTTACAGTGAGCATGAAATAGATAACAATGTTGAATAATACAGCGGAAAGTAGAAAAAAATATTGAAAAAAGGAATCATGTCATATGAACAACATCTGTTCCATACATGTCACATGATATGTCACATGATATTCAGAATCCACTGCCAGAGTGCTCACTGTCCACCTGCCCCAATCCAACTTGTACTGAGTCCCCAAGTCATCACCTCCCCAGCATCGCCAACCACCTCGCCCTCGCCATCAGACGCTGTATCAACCAATACTACAAGGTACACTAGTGTTCACCTGGTCCCTGGGGTAGCGCATGGGTGTTATGAGGCCTTATGTCTTCTGGACTGATTAAATTCGTAGAGTTATGGGCCCTTCTGTCTATTGGAGTGACTTAGGGAGGGTGTTGAGCTGTTGTATGTGTTGGAGTGATCCAGAGGTGGTTTTTATGAGCCCTCATATCTATTGGAATGATCCAGAGGTGGTTTTTATGAGCCCTTATATCTGTTAGTGATCCAGAGGTGGTTTTTGAGCCTTTATATCTGTTGGAGTGATCCAGAGGTGGTTTTTATGAGCCTTCATATCTGTTAGAATGATCCAGAGGGGGTTTTTCTGAGCCATTATATCTGTTACAGTGATCCAGAGGTGGTTTTTCTGAGCTATTATATCTGTTAGAATGATCCAGAGGTGGTTTTTCTGAGCCTTTATATCTGTTGGAGTGATCCAGAGGTGGTTTTTATGAGCCTTCATATCTGTTAGAATGATCCAGAGGTGGTTTTTCTGAGCCATTATATCTGTTACAGTGATCCAGAGGTGGTTTTTCTGAGCCATTATATCTGTTACAGTGATCCAGAGGTGGTTTTTCTGAGCCTTTATATCTGTTGGAGTGATCCAGAGGTGGTTTTTTGAGCCTTTATATCTGTTGGAGTGATCCAGAGGAGGTTTTTATGAGCCTTTACATCTGTTGGAATGATCCAGAGGTGGCTTTTTTGAGCCTTTATATCTGTTGGAGTGATCCAGAGGTGGTTTTTATGAGCACTTATATCCGTTAGATCAGTTACATCGAACTGCGTTACAATCAGTTTTTTCTATCGTTCACCGACTACTTAACGAGGATCACTGACTGTAAAACTGGGTCACTCCGTAGCTATGTACGTGCCACCCACAGGCTTGGTTGAAGTGCGAAGATGCCACCTGTGGTGCTATTGTATACACCCAGCCTCTACAGTCTTACAGAGGTCATCCAGTGTGCCCTACCTGCCAGCGCGGCGTGCTACACTCAGAGGTATAAAGCGACTTTTTCCTTTGTATAATATCTCCATAGAGGATTTAGTAATTATAAATCAGCGACATGAACTACATTATCGTCTGTTGCTGTAAAAGTGTGTGTTACCATGCTTGTTTTTTATACCATAAACAAACATAAAGCTTTTTACTCACTATTGATAATAATTATCATGTTTATTACATGTTATTACATCCTACTTAAAGCTTTTGCCATGATCCTAACCCTAAATACAGCTATCCAACGTTGACCTTTGTGATACATTCCAGTACATCCACCTTACGCCAAAGATAGTTGTCTTACAATGACCTTTGTAGTACATTCCAGTACACTGACCTAACCTCAAACATAGTTATTTAATGGTGACCTTGTGATGCATTCCTGTACTCCAATCTCACCCTAAATGTTTTACAGCGTTTTTATATGTCTGACACTGTGCTAATATGCGATCTGTGCGGTAATATTTTTTATTATATCTTCTTTATATGCGATCTTACTATATATATCCCTTTTTTACTTTGATTTACTCATGGTATACCAAGTTTGATTTTGAACAGTATTCCTTCTCTCCACCTAATTATAGTAACCATAAATTTGTTAAGTGTCTTTGATAGCCATGTGTTAAAAGGGCACTAAAATCAATAAAATTTCATTTCATATCATTTCAAATGCACCAGTGACACTTCTGATGAACTTTGTGCTACATTCCAGTACACTGACCTAAAGCTCTACACACAGCTCTGTTATTACGACCATGTCTTCGATCTAGAAAAAGCCATCCAGAGTTTACCAGAGACAGAAAGAAATAGAGGTAATGTTTCCATTGCAATTATTGAACCATTCGGCTGTTAAAAATATCTATTGTTGAGGCAGAAATTATCCTTTATAAATCCTTAATTAAGAGTAAACCTATAAATGTCTATTAAATCAGATTGGCGCATTTGTTATTAGAATAGTTGATAGAGAGTTGTGTTTTTTTTTGATTGCTAAATGTTACGTAAAGTGAATTGACTGTAAGGCTGCCACGTATTGCCATGGTTCTCTTTATCCGGGATCACCAGCCAAATATAACATCATAACATGCCTCAGACACATCGTTATGTACCATTCTCCAGTTGCATCGTTATGTACCATTGTCCAGATACATCGTTATATACCATTCTCCAGATGCATCATTATGTACCATTGACCAGATACATCGTTATATACCATTCTCCAGATACATCGTTATGTACCATTCTCCGGATGAATCGTTATGTACCATTCTCCGGATGCATCGTTATGTACCATTCTCCGGATGCATCGTTATGTACCATTCTCCAGATACATCATTATGTACCATTCTCCAGATACATCGTTATATACCATTCTCATTTGATGGCTAATTTGATTAAAGCAACTAGGATAAAGTACCATACTCAAACATACAACGGATAACTATTGGTGTATCTCGGTGATTCGAACCCTTCACCTTTTGGTTCATAAGCCGGAGCTTTTCCGACCGAACTATCTCGCGAGAACTCACATTGTCTCAACCGAGTGAGTTTACCCTGCAGCTCACGCCGTGAGGAAGGAGTACGGACGAGCGTACGCCAAGGTCAAGTCGACGGTGGAACGCTACCTCGCGCACAACGGCTACTCTCGCGTCAATCTGAACCGTCTCTTCCACGGCCTCTACCTCCCCAAGTGATCCACTCTCACAGACGGGAGTCAAGTAACACGCAACACCCCACGGCCTCTACCTGCCCAAGTGATCCACTCTCACAGACATGAGTCAAGTAACACGCAACACCCTGCGGCCTCATTAACACCGAACAGGTGGCTCTGAGGGGGGCCACGCTAGTGAATGTAATCACTGAGATATCACCAGATGATGATGGCAGGTTTTGTTAATCTTATGCGAATAATATCCCGCACTTACAACCAGACTAATTTTGACCCTCGAGCGATGCCCAGCCTAGCCGGTATACTACCTGCGGCGATCTTCGTTCTTTGGGCAAAAAGTGCTTTTAACTCCGTCTGCTCAAGAGGGTCTGGGTACTCCGTCTGCTCAAGAGGGTCTCGGTAGCCCTTACTGTGTGGTCGCTTATGGGCTTCTTCCCTCGCATCTAAATATGTTTCACTTTCTGCATGGTCTCTATTGCGCTATATCTCCGCTCTTGTTATAATCATCAACTATCACAGACGTAGCGGTGTGCAACTTATGTAAGCTGTCCGGAGCAATGTGGAACAAGTGGTCCGAATGCACGAAGGTCAACCGTCCGCCCAGGCTCGCCGGCTTCTCAATAAGGTGTTTTCCCCTCTCCATCTGTCGGGTTAACCACATAGACTAGCTTTGTAAAGGACCTATAAAAGCCCAGACGAATTTACTTAATTACAAATTTTGATAATTATTCTACAATTAAACTGATTTATTTATGATTTTGACCTGAAAGCATCCTCGTGGTGGTTTTTGTTGAAACAAAACCAAGAAGACATTTGGGATATTCAAAAAGACGATATATTTCATAATATTAAAAATTTTTGAATTGTAGCTAATATATCAGTAAGTATTTCCCATCCAACATTGTCATCTACATTTTATCGATCAGTATAAATCTGTGGGTTTTACGATTAAAGTGCATCAATTTTATAGTTTGTTGCGAATTTTTCTTTCTTTTTATCTGCAACGATATTGCGTTCCATCATCCCGTTTTCACCTTCCGATCCGATTCCAACGGTCCTGTAAAGAATCTTTCCATATATTTGAGATAAAAATAAACACATATAAAGGCTTAAGGGAAATCCTGGGGGCAGTTAGCTTAGGGGTAACAGAGGGCGCCCTGGTTTAATCAATCCACGATTGCAAAAAATGTAGGATGTCTGTAAACGTTTAGAACCAGTCGCGAGATGTCAAACGTATGCCTCGACTCGTTTGGTGATTTTCACTACGACGTTTTTTCTCACCATAATAAAGAGAGGCGAATCTGTTTGTCACGCGTCAGGCTGTGAAAAGCCAGTAAAAGCATAGATATCACGTTAATCCGGTTTAAAGACGTGACCAAGGCAGACCCGATACAGTCATAACACTGCTGAAAGTGGCAGTAATCACAGAACTCTTGGCGAACAAAGATGCGAACGGCGAACAAAACCCTTTTAAGTCTGAAGAACGTCGAACAAAAATGTTGACAATGATTGAAGAGCTTCCGTGGTACCTAGGATTTTTGTATTTCTGTATATAAACACATACTCACGGAGTTATGAACAGCCACCATTAGTTATTGTTATGGATCCGACCGCCACTCTGTCCTGCACGGCTTGTACCTTCCCCTCTATCATAATCTGTGAATATTTTCTGTTGTTATAAAAGTCATAATGCCTTTGCGTTAGGTGGACCTAACTTTTTACGAACAGTACGTGTACATGTGAGTACAATGAATCAGGTATGGACTTCGAGACTTTCCTACAGCGATATGGTGATTATCCTTGAGTTTAATACCGACCATCTATCGTTTTATGTTCCGTTGGAGTCTCTTAGTGTCAAATTTTAAATAAAGAGTCGTTAGGTGCATACTGACTTCAAAGTCCATATCCCCTCGAGCTTTACCGGCGCCGTGTCTGTGGAATTTCTCAGTCTCTGAATGCGTTTATAGTGAGTCATTTGGTGCGTACTGACCTTAAGTTTCATGTTCCACCAAACATTCGTGTCACACGGTGTCAGTAGAGTGTCCGAATGTTTCTATAGTGAGTCATTAATAGGTACATACTGACCTGAACGTCCCTGTCCCTTCCTAACTTGACCGTCACAGTGTGCCAGTGGGGACTCTCATTCGACCGATGGAAGTGTAAACGTTTCCGCCCTGTCACGTCGCGCGTGTAGACAGAGAGCCTGCATTGTTAACATATCGAGTTGGCCTACACAATGATTACCTCAGTAATCAGTCTATAAATGAATGAATAAATAAATAAATAAATAAATAAATGAATAAATGAAAGATTGAATGAATGAATAAATAAATGAAAGAATGAATGATTAAATGAACGAATGAATGAATAAATGAATAAACGAATAAATGACTAAACGACTAAGCTAATAAGCGAATGAACGAATAAACGAATAAACGAATAAATAACATATCAAGCCCGCTAACTTTTTGACTAATATTGCTTCAATATATTTGTGATATTTTACATAAATGGTTGAGAAGTTATTTTGTTACGGTGATGTAAATATTTCATGGGTGTATAAATGAAATAAATTATTGTAACTGCAACTTAAATTATTAACATATAACACAAAGTAGTACGGATACTAGCTTATTAATATATCTGTCTGTCCCTCGGTCGTGTCGAGTGTCCGTCCATCCGTCCATTCATTCCTTTATTTATTTATGGTTGGAGCGTCACTTTCATAGCAAAAAATAATTATAGCCCCCCCCCCCCTGTATTGGTTTTAATAAATTAAATTTGTTTGTATATTTTGTTGAATAAATAAATAAATAAAATAAATAAATATTTCGATACTTCAGTAGCAGGGGCTACTGAAGTACAAATAATGACTAACTTAGCTGTTTTTGTACCAAGCACGCGATACCACAGGATCATGCACCGTTCTCCCTGGCCCATGGGCACCATTGGTGACAGTAATGTACCCAAGTAAGGCTTGCTGGATGGGGTTGTCAGGCTCAGTTCAATCTTATCTGTATTTTATTTATTTATTTATTTATTTATTTATTTATTTATTTATTTATAGGCCGAATACCGAAGTAATCGTTTTGTAGGCCACTTTCATTCATGACCCTTTACAAAGCTAGCCTATATGGTTAACACAACAATTTGATTAGCCTCACTTATAAGGGGTGGGGGAAAAACACCTAACATAAAAAAACCCACCGAGTCTGGGCAGGCAATTGACCTTTTTCCATTCACATCACTGGTTCCAGATGTCTCCATACGAGCTACATATGTCGCACACTCCGCTAAATCTATGGAAGGTCAATGGTTATTTACAATGACATTGAGATGACATAGCGGAGAGGTAAGCGACATAGAGATCATATATAGAGCATCTGAAGCACAGCAAACGTCAGAAGGAGAAAGCCCTAACAGAACCACACTGCAATGGGGTCTAAGGTGCTTTCAGCCTGAAAAATGCCACAGTTAGTATACTGGTTAGAGTACTGACATTTACAACCACTATCAAAATAGCAGTAAAACTTTTCCCTTTTTACATCCATAAAAGTATCGCAATTTCCCTTCTTATTTATCGGTGTAACCTGACGATTCAACTAACACCGGATTCCATATCAGCACGATAATTACAAAATTCCAGAGTGCCAAATGTCGAGAATTTGCATAGATTCCTCTGGAGACATGTCCGCATCGACGTCCGGAGAGAGAGCTCTATTGATTCATACAACATGTCGAGTGATGGCGAATTTCCGATAAAAATGGTCGACCTGCGGGGAGCGTTTCATTACGTTAATCTTGGGCGAACTGGCTATGGCTATTGTGCCTGTATAATACATGCTAATTCGTTGTTCGGTCTCGCAGGATATAGCCGCCTTCACGAAGTATCGAGTTATTAATATACGCGCGGCCGTCTCTACATAAGAATGTCAAAAAGTTTATTCATATATAAGGTTTATGAATATCTAGATGATCTAAAAATATACAGAGGGCCTAAAAGTATACAGAGGGTCTAAAAATATACATAGGGTCTAAAAATATACATAGGGTCTAAAAATATACAGAGGGTCTAAAAATATACATAGGGTCTAAAAATAAACAGAGGGTCTTAAAATATACAGAGGGTCTAAAAATATACAGAGGGTCTAAAAATATACAGAGGGTCTAAAAATATAAAGAGGGTCTAAAAATATACATAGGATCTAAAAATATACAGAGGGTCTAAAAATATAGAGGGTTTGAAAATATACAGAGGGTCTAAAATATACAGAGGGTCTAAAAATATACAGGGGGTCTAAAAATATACATAGGATCTAAAAATATACAGAGGGTCCAAAAAATAGAGGGTCTAAAAATATAGAGGGTCTAAAAATATACAGAGGGTCTAAAAATATACAGAGGGTCTAAAAATATACAGAGGGTCTAAAAATATACAGAGGGTCTAAAAAATACAGAGGGTCTAAAAATATACAGAGGGCCTAAAAATATACATAGGGTCTAAAAATATACATAGGGTCTAAAAATATACAGAGGGTTTGAAATATATAGAGGGTCTATAAATATACAGAGGGTCTAAAATATACAGTCGGTCTAAAGATATAGAGGGTCTAAAAAATGCGAAGGGTCTAAGAATATACGTAAGGTGTGAGAATTTACATAACGGCTAAGAATATATCAAGAAAACCAGTCTGGTCACTATATGACAGTAGAGAAATGCCCGAAGACAAACCTTGCCTATGGTGGGGTCAGAACTCACGACTCCGCATGACCAGCCCGCTCTATAAACTAACTCATGACCTACAGATAGAAAACAAAAATAGTGGACATCATTGATAGTCGTGGGGAGATAACTGCGAAACGCACTACCGAGGATTCAGGGGAGACGGTTGACCTTCGTCCTTTCACAGGACTGGTTATCAATACCAACAGGTATTCTAGCCATATGACCTCCGCAAAATCCGTGGCAGGTGACAAAGGTGTCTGTTTACGGTGCCGTCTCGTGATACGTGCATATGTTACTACAGTACTGTATGTAGCGTAGACGTGTTACCGCGGTGATAAATCACATTCGATTAGCTGCGACCAATAGCTTTTATTGAATTGAATATCAACATATTGTTAACTACCTGTGTTGGGTGGTGACACCATCACCATTATCATCACTATCACCATTACTCTCATTATCACTATTAACATCACATCACCATTACCATTACTATCACTATCAACATCACCCTCACCATTAATATCACAATAACTATCACTATTAACATCACCATCACGAGAACTATCACCATTACCATTAATATTATCATTACTATTATCATCATTAGTATCAACATCACCATTAATATCACAATAACTATCACTGTTCACATTACCATCACCAGTACTATCACCATTACCATTAATATCATCACTATTACCATCACTATCACCATTACCATCACAATACCTTTACCTTTAGTATCACCATCGAATCTACCATTTCCATTACCTATACAATAGCATAATCATTACCTTTACAGCCACCATTATCATTCATTACCTTTACACAAATTATTTTTCACTTTACACTCAACGAATATATTCCGGAACCCTACCTTCATCAGAAATGCATATTATAATGATATTTTATCGATTCCTGGCATTAATGTAAGTTTTACAGCATATTATCCCCCTTGGGTATGTTACCATATCAGCAATTAAATAAATCGCCAGTAAAAACATCATATGGACATGAATAATGGATATGTTCGCATGTATACTGCCACTAACGTCATGCACATCCCCCCCATACACAGGAATACACATCCTGCGGTGGGTAGTGGTTATACACAAACTGATGTCAGCGATGGATGTCAGCGGGTATATAAATAATGATATCAGATGTCGTGTATGATTTCATGTAACCATGGAACGAATCTCTGATTGTTGCACAGCTTAATGAGTGCTTGGTCGATGGAGGAGATTGCCATATCTCACAGAAGTATGTATATATATGTAGCGATAGGCTGGCAGGGATCAAAGGGTTGGTTAGGGCATTGTCGGCCCTTTACAAAACTGGTCCACTTAGGTTATTGTTGACGCGAGGAACGTATTCTCCTCATTTATTGCGGTGGGACAAATGAGAAAACTGCAGAGTTTCAGCAAATATTTGACGCTTGTCCAAACACGTCATTTGTTCCAAACAATCACAGACATCCCGCGTATGTTACACAACCCGCTACACTGGCGATAGTTGTGATTCGTTGAAATTAGGTTATGAATTAATGGGGAGGTAAGAGCCGGACAGACTCTCCAGAGAGCCAGCAAAACGCAGAATGTCCAAAGACACAAGCCGTGACATAACTTCACTATAAAGTCTATACAGATTCTGATGAGCAGATGGGGGTTCAACGCGCTTTTTGCACAAAAAGCGCCACATGTAGAATACTGGCTAGACTGGACATTAAACGAGGGTCTTCTGGATGAATTCAGAAAATGCTAACTACCCCTTGAATCATACAGAAATCCTCGGTGTCCAGCTTGAAGCACTGACATCTGGTTACCAGTTTTGTACCCTGCAGACGAATCAACAAAGTCTGCTCTCATTCTGTCTATAAATTCTCTAGTAAGATGGTCAAGGTCATCGGGAAGACCCGGAAGATGTGCTCTTTGATACCCGAATCTTGCAGCAACAACCATATGTGCACAATCCCTGCTAATTTAACCAATAAGCAACACGCTTAAGGCAACCCGCAGTCATTGTGGCCAACCAACAACCCACTTTAATCCAACCACACCCTACCTCAGTCCACTTGCAGTCACTTTAGCTAATTAGCAACCGACAGTCTCTTGGTAGTATAATTTTAATCAACCAACGACCCAATTTAGCCAGCGAGCGGAAAATAAATGTGACAACCAATGCTTCTATTAACACTTAGTACTCTGTTGTCACAGAATGGTATTGCTATAGTAATGTGATGTAGAGTTGTCAGTGTGTTGAGGGTTAACAATGAGGTAATAGAGTACTCAAGTGGTGAAGTCACGTTGTCATAACAACGTGTTCTCAACAATTGTCAAGATGGCTCGTGTAATTCTTCGCCAACGAGAAATCTATTCACTTCAAATCGGGACATATAGAGTCTTTTTATTACCCTGAAGGTGTTATCGTCAAGTTAGGTAGTCATTTTTCAATGGCAGCCGCATGTGATACCACGTTCCTTTAGCCCATACTTTGACGAAGCAAGTCAAAACGTCCCCTTAACTAAACTAACTAAACGTCCCCTACAAAAACGCTCCCCTACCAAGATGTTCGTCCATATCGCTAAGTATAAAAGAATAAAGCCTAAACGTTTATACTCTATGTAAAATGATATCTTATGTAAACTAAAA